>JACEIK010003438.1:121167-157669 GCA_018107945.1 Datura stramonium | reverse complement strand
GGAAGTTGATAGCTAAGGGATGTATTTACCACCTAGTCAGAGTTCAGGATGTTGGGGTAGAGCCTCCGACTCTCCAGTCTGTTCCAGTGGTGAATGAATTTCCTGACATATTTCCAGATGAGCTACCAGTTATTCCCCCAGAAAGGGAAATAGATTTTGCAATGGATTTGCTACTAGGAACTCAGCCCATATCAATTTCTCCGTATCGTATGGCTCCTGCTGAACTCAGGGAGTTAAAAGAGCAGCTGAAGGACCTGTTAGATAAGGGCTTTATCAGGTCGAGTACTTCACTCGATCGGAGGCTCGGATCATAACAGGGGACAAGGAGCCTCAAGAGACCCCAAGTCAACCCATGGCATAAGCATACATCTAACTCAATCAAGGAACCGAATAGTCAACAATATACTCATAGCGGAAATCTAAACTTAAACATAGCATCAGAAAACATAATCTGAAGCTAAGTACATACATATGTCTGAAAAGCCTCTAAACATGACAAATTCTTGGGACAAGACCCCCAACTAACTCAACAAGCTGAAACTGAAAATACATAAAGAAATCATAGTAGTCTAGTCCTTGAGAGATGAGGACTCACCAACAACGCAAAGGCTAACTCTGATAAGCTGACTACGAGCGGGGATGAAACTAAGAGTCGGGTCCTGTATCATGAAACAATACAACATAGAGTATGCGGTCAGTACGTGGAATGTTCCGAGTATGCAAGGTAAGTAAAACCGCTTAAGAAAATAAAATCATTTAAAGACAATGCATAATATAACATAAACATTATGAATCTGAGAATAGGGCTTGCATGCATTCTTTCTGAAATCCTGATTTTTTCATAACATGACATAACATAACTTCATAACATCATAACTAAATTGATTGACTCAAAGATGAATTCTGACATTTATAAGTAAAGCTGAACATTGAGCCAAACCTGCTTTGAAACATGCATTTACACAAATCTCATGAGTAATGAATATGCATATCTGAAATCATGACGAACAATGGGAGACTCGTCTTTTAACCGACATACCACGATAGAGCTTATGTGGACCCAACTATCACACTTAAGTTGGTAGAGCCGTCCAAAGCCTTTCCAGAGCTACGGACGATACCATGATATTGATATCAAGCTCGTGGGCCATTAGGGTCGGGGATAGCTCACAAGGGAGGTCCCGAAGTTATATATATAATTGTATCAACCTATGTTGGCATGTAGTTCTGAGGAACAAGGTAATCGACCCTTAGCCTTCTCGGTGCTAGACATTACTCCCAAAAACATACATATGTTGTACATAATTTTATAACGAAGCTCAACATCATTTATTGACGAAGCTCAATACTCAATTACACCTCAAATATGAAATCATGCATATGAGAATCTTTAGCTCAAAACATATAACAAGCTAAAAATATAATTGGGAGCCTTTGCTCCAAAACCATGTGGAAAGCTATGCATAGGAAAACTTTAACGCAAAACATACCACAAGCTGAAAATATAATTGGAAGTCTTCGCTCCAAAACAATTTGGTAAGCTTAACTCGGGATAATCATCATTAATACATAACATGTGGGCATTGCCCAAAGCTTTATCATACTTAGAAATACTCAATTCTCATCGAAAATATAATTGTAAACACGGGTAGCTTCAAAGCATGCTTTTGATCATACCATCTCATCATCATCGTATATTCATAACAAATCTCATCTTTCATGAATATCTTATTAATGGACTTGTAATTTATAAAACTAGAAACATGATTTTAAATTGAAAACATTATAAAAATTTCCTATGCTTTATAATCCAACAGTAGAAACATATTTAAATCATACCCATGTAAATAATTAGGAAATTCATGCATTGGGTTAAAACCCCATGGATTAGTCATAGATCTTTGATGATTTAGAGAGGGATTGGGCATGGGTGTGAAAGGAATCACCTATTCGTAACCCTACATACCTGTTGGTAGCTGATTCTTACAAGGACAGAAAGATGATCTCTAAGGGTTGCGCCAACATACCATTTAGTTAGGGTTAAGGATGCCACATCGAAAACCCAGACTATCAAGTCAGTTTCGGTACTGTGTGAATATCCATAAATGTTTCTAGATGAACTATCGGGAATTCCTCATGAATGGGAGATTGACTTTGGCATCAAACTTCTTCCTGATATGCAACCTATATCTATTCCTTCTTGCAGAATAGATCCAGCTGAGTTAAGCGTGGGGTGCACCAGTTCTCTTTTTCTAGAAGAAGAATGGTTCCCTTCGGATGTTCATTGGCTATTGGCAGTTGAACAAGGTCACAGTCAAGAATAGGTATCCCTTCTCCAGAATTGATTACTTGTTTGACCAACTTCAGGGTGCCAAGTGTTTTCAAATATAGACCTCAGATCCGGATATCATCAGGTTAGGGTTAGAGAGAGTGACATCCCGAAGACAGCCTTTAGGACATGATATGGTCACTATAAGTTTGTAGTTATGTCTTTTTGTCTAACAAATGCTCCTGCAACTTTTATGGAATTGATGAAAAGGGTGTTCAAGACGTATTAGGACATGTTCATAATTGTGTTCATAAATGACATCCTCATATATCTCGGAGCGAGGAGGAGCATGTCGCTCATTTGAGGGAGGTGCTACAAACTCTTAAGGATCAACAGTTGTACGCTAAATTCAGCAAGTGTGAGTTTTGGTTAAACTCAATAGCATTTTTGGGTCAAGTGGTTTCAAGTGAGTGTGTACAGGTAGACTCTCAAAATGATAGAAGCTGTGAAGAATTGGCCTACACTAGTGAGTCCTTCGGATATCAAGAGTTTCTTGGGCTTGGCTGGTTACTACCGGAGGTTTGTTGAAGGGTTTTCATCTATTGCGGCAATGTTGACTAAGTTGACCTAGAAGAAGGTGAAGTTTCAATGCTCAGAGTCTTTTGAGAAAAGCTTCCAAGAGTTGAAGACTCGACTCACCTCAGCAGCAGTGTTGACTCTACTTGAGTGTACCGATGGGTTTGTGGTGTATTGTGGTGCCTCGAGGATTGGCCTTGGTTGTGTATTAATTCAGCAAGGTAAGGTTATAGCCTAAACTTATTGGTAGCTTAAGGCCGATGGAAAGAACTATCTGATTCACGATCTTGAGTTGGCAGCGGTAGTATTCGCCTTGAAGATTTGGAGGAACTATCTGTACGGGGTCTATGTGTCACACCCCGAGACTGTACACTGTACAAGACACAGTACTTGGAGTCACAAATAACCCTAAGTCAACCTATGGTCTATCATAACACTTGCATTTTGAGTTAAAAAATAGCGGAAGTTTTAAAATAATAAAAAACATTTATGAAGAAGAACTAAATCATAAAGTTTTATTACAATTGAAAACAACTAAAAATATGGATCTGTGTCTATGTCAGAAAGCCATCTATCTGATGAGTTGTTGGGAAAAGCCCCCAACTAACCTAAGTATAACTGAAAGAAATATAACTATAAAGAAATAATCCTCGTCCTAGAAATATGAGGACTCACCAGTGATGCAGCTGAAAATGTCTGAGCAAGATTTGCTAACGGAGCTGAGATTGAAAACATGCAGCTCTATCATAAAATGATAAAGCAGAAAAGGTATGCATCAGTACTTTGAATGTATTGAGTAAGTAGGAGAAACCATAACACGAAGAACCAAATAACTGAACTGGAAGGACATGCAATAACCAACTGTAATACTAAAATTGAATAAAGTTAACTATGCTAAGATGGTCAAAGACATGCCCTAAATCGAAGATACAGATCTGAATGCTATACTGAGCTGATAACTGTACTGAGTAGTCTGAAACTCCTCTGAACTGAGCTAAACTGAGGCTAAACTTACTAGTGGGAGTCTATAACCGATATATAACCATGTGAGCTAGAGGTGAAGTCTGATATACCAACCCCATAAATAGGACCCAATATACCTTGCCAGCGTATAAATGCATAGAATATGAGATCACTGTCTGGGGCCATGAGGCCAATAAAAATATAACCTGCAGTGGAAACTAGTTTTGGGAACCTAGGTGCGCTGGAACCCCGGCCCTCTCGGTGCTAAGTCCTACTCCCACTAGATAGTCCTAACATGACTACTACTGCCAAACGGATAGCTTGATACTTAGGGCCAAAGACTAAGTCAAGGATACTATCTGAGAGTACCTTGAGAGTCTTATTAGACCGTATTTAAAAATATAACCTGCAGTGGAAACTAGTTCTGGGAACCTAGGTGCGCTGGAACCCTGGCCCTCTCGGTGCTAAGTCCTACTCCCACTAGATAGTCCTAACATGACTACTACTGCCAAACGGATAGCTTGATACTTACGGCCAAAGACTAAGTCAAGGATACTATCTGAGAGTACCTTGAGAGTCTGGTCAAAGATGCTTATCTGGAAGTGTCATAACCGTCTAAAGAACAAACTGAGGCTGAAGCTGGCAGTTCTAAGACTGGTCAGAGCTACTTAATTTGAAGTGTCGTAACCGTATAAAGAACCACTAAAATCTGATATATGATATCTAATACTGATAACTAGGAGGCACCACTGATACCTCAAAAATTAACTACAGTCAAACTAATCAGCTGACATTTCTGGACAACACTGTGTCTAATAATCTGACTGAGACTGGACATGTAAATATCTGACTAAAATTTCAACATACACAAATAATATGGGGATTTCAAATCTATTAAAATCAAGCCACAAGGAAACTAATCCAACACACAAGATCTTAAATCCTACTGAACTAGGAATTAGAGCTAAATTATTCCATAAGATACAGTTCTTGTAATACTCTAGAAATAGGGAATAATAAGAAATTAAAATCATGAGAAATATACCACTTGAAATCTTAAAGAAATTAAACTGACAATTTTGCTTCATTTCAAATCCACAGGGCTGAACTGATAAAGAAAACTAGAAAAGGTTTCTAGGGACACAATGGAAGAAATATTCCCTTGTCGAATTCCCACATAACTGGTGAAGAAAACCCGAGAAAATTCTTTGAAAATCTGAGAAGAAATTGATTGCCCTAGTCCTAGCTCTGAGAGTTTTTGCATAATGAGTCTTTCGTAAGAGAGGCTATCTTTTATATCTACGCTGTCTAGTGGAACCACTAAAGTTGGATAACTGATGCACTCCTTCAATAGTGACACATGGAACACTTGGTGCACATATGATAACTCTGAAGGTAATTCCACCTCATAGGGTACCTTTCCAATTCGCTTCATAGTTCTGTAAGGTACCACATATCTCGAACTTAGCTTTTCTTAAATCCCAAATCTCATCACCCCTTTCATGGGTGAAATTTTTAGGTAAACCCAGTCATCCACTGCAAACTCTAATTCTCTTCTCCACCAGCATAAGATTTTTTACGGCTTTGCGCTGTTTTCAACTTCTCTCCGATAAGTTATATCTTCTGCATAGCCTCATGAACTGAGTCTGGCCCGATCAGAGCAGCTTCACCAACATCAAACTACCCGATAGGAGATCTAAACCTCCTACCATAGAATGCCTTAAATTGGGCCATCTAGATACTGGAGTGGTAACTTTTATTGTATGCAAACTTGATGAGAGGTCGGTGATCATCCCAACCACCCTTGAATCGATCCCACATGCTCTCAAAATATCTTCTAAGGTATGTATGGTCCACTCAGCCTGTCCATCAGTCTGCGGGAGAAAAGTTGTACTGAGCTTGACCTGGGTACCAATTCCCTTCTGAAAAGACTTCTAGAAATGCGAGCTGAACTGGGTACCTCTATTTGAAATAATGGACAAGGGCACCCCATGAATTCTTACCAACTCCCGGATATAAAGCCTAGCATAGTCTTCAGCTGAGTCTGTAGTTTTAACTGGGAAGAAATGTGCTGACTGGGTCATCCGGTCTACTATCACCCAAATTGAGTCATACTACCGATGAGTATGAGGTATAGCTGTAATAATGTTTATTTTCACTTCTTCCCACTTCCATGTGGATATGATGATATCCTGAGTCATACCTCCAGGTCTCTAGTGTTCCACCTTAACCTGATGGTAGTTTGAGTGCTTCACCACAAATTCTACAATGTCTTTTTTATGCCATTCCAGTGGTAAATATGTCGTAGATTAGGTACATCTTAGTGGTACTAGGATGGGTAGAATATCTCAAACTGTATGCTTGAGCTAGTATTTGTCGTCTCAAATCACCTACATCCGGTACACATAGCCTACCCTAGTAACAGAGTGCACCATCTCCCCCTTGGGAGAAAGCCTCCACTCCTTCTCTAAGAACTATTTCTTTTAGGTTAAGCGGCATGAGATCTTCCTCCTGCCTTACCTTGATGAGGAATCTGCCATCCCAATTTCTAAACACTCGAAGCTGAGACAGACTGTGTGACTTAGCTGACAGGCTAGGGAAAGAGCTAAATCCCCAAGAGCTGAATACTAACCACTGAATGCTAATAGAGTGTCTACATCCGAGCTGAACTACAACTCTGAATTAAATTTTCCAATCATAAATGCATACTAATACATAAGAGGAACTGAAAGATATGAAACTAGATAGAGCATTAGAGAGGAACAATTTCCCCGGACCGGAACTGAGCTGGTACGAATTGAGTTTTCGTTCTCAAATTGCTTTTTGAAACTGGACTAAATATCATGTTATCTGATCAGACATAAAGTAAGGGACTCGAACATAAATTGTTTATGATATTTAAAATTGACTACATGCATCAGGTAACCTGGTCTGCTGAGCCATTAAGGCAACTTCTAAAGACTAAGTCCAAACCGAGCATAACGAAGGGCATGAGCTAACACACCTAACTCTTTTACGACATGGTGTGGAGACTTAAGGATTCATAGAGTAAAACTCAGATCACTGTCTGAAGCAGTTATATAGAATGGATAAAGTGTAGCTTCAACCGAAATATAAAAGAAATCATCTGATCCTAGAGAAATTGACATCCCATAGCTATTGGTGCAGGGACTCCCCTACTGGCGCACTCAAGATTCGACTTATCTCATAGTCTTAGCATCTCCCCCTTAGCTTAATTCCATCATTCCTAAGCTCTTACATCCTTTCTTATGTTTAGGTTAACTTCACTAACTCTTGAGTCCTCATTCTCCATGAAAGCTATCACTACAGGCTTCATTCTTATAATCATTTCATATCAGCCACAAGATAACTCTCATAGTAGCTTTCAAAAGGAAATTTCATACTTTATATCATGGCTCCTGAGCCTAACAACATGCAAGGATCAACATGAAAAATTCATAACATATCTACTACTATATCCGGAGCTTTCTACCACCTGTATTGGATATTGTGCCTTGCTGAGATGGGCAAGCTACCAGAGTTGCTAGGATGGTGGATTGAGTTTTACCATGGTAAGCTATAGGGAAATTTTTTATTCTATGGCTTGAGTAACCACATCCAAAACATCCTTCCTTACCTAGTGAATAGTTTCTGGGATGGCTCCTTCCACATTTCTCGCAAGCTGGGTGACCTGACAGGGCTGCAAAATAGATAGCCGAGGCTCTACCTTCACCCTATTTGGCTGCTGGGCAATCTTTGAGTTTATGGACTAACTTTCCGCAGCAAAAACAACCGCCTGAGCCAGCCACGAATTCTCCCAAATGGTTCTTCCCACAGTTCTTTGAAGCTGGGTATATAATCTCCCTTACTCTAGGTTCATTAGGAGCACTGGCTATCGGTGGTGCTAGGGATGATGATCTCCGGCGAGACTGGAAATAAGGTCTACCACTCATCCTTTGTTGGGAATACCCTATGTCCCTTGTATTTTCTCTCTTGCTCTGCTTTTCTTCCCCCTTGATCCTTCCATCCGCTTTCGAACTATAAAACTCCGATGGATTCTTTTTATGAAGTTATGAACCCTGGTAACTATTATCTCTTCAATAGGATTTGCAGGTGTGACTACCTGCTGGTTAACCTGAGTGGTCGCGACATGTATTAACACTTTGAGGGCAGCCTCGAGCTCTGCATTCGTCACATTCCCACTAAGGGGGCCTACTGAAGCTGGTGGGTTCCTGTTATAGGTTTCCTCTTCTGCTATCGCTTCTGGAAGGCATTTTCTGTGAATGCGTAAATCACGAATTAGAAGAGAAACCTTAGAGTTTACACTCTATCGCACGATAGCAATAGTGAAAGAAGGGAATTGTCCTAAAACGTCTTGTATCCTCCTCGTCGTAAGTTTGGTGCACTTCACACCCATGAAAAGGACTCTACTTAACGCGGCTTTCAGACATCCTAGGATACTCTAAACCTAGTGCTCTAATACCAACTTGTCACGCCCCGAGTCTATACCCTAGACAAGACACGGTACTTGGAGTCACAAGTAACCCCAAGTCAACCCATGATCTATTATAACATTGGCATTTTGAGTAAAAATATATAGGAATTTTTAAACTAATAAAATAAAATACTTACGAAGAAGAACTAAATCATAAAGTTTTATTACAACTACAAACAACTAAAAATCTAGATCTGTATCTATGTCTGAAACTCATCTATCTGATGAGTTGCTGGGATAAGTCCCTAGCTAACTCTAAGTATAACTGAAAGAAATATAACTATAAAAAAATAATCCTCGTGCTCCAAAGATGAGGACTCACCAGTGATTCAGCTGAATACGTCTGAGCGAAATTTGCTAACAGAGTTGAGATTGAGAACCTGTAGTTGTATCATTAAATTTATACAATATAAAAGGTATACTTCAGTACTTTGAATGCACTCAGTAAGTAGGAGAAACCATAACATGAAGAACTAAATAACTGAACTGGAAGGACTTGCAATGACCAATTGTAATACTGAAATAGATTAAACAAAGCTATGCTGAGATGGTCAAAATTACCCTATTTGTTGGTCAAAGACATGCCCTAAATCTTTACTGATCTAAACTGCTACACTGAACTTATAACTGTACTAAGTAGTTTGAAACTATTCTGAACTAAGGTAAACTGAGACTGAACTAACTAGTAGGAGAGGCTATAACCGATATATAACCACATGATCTAGACGTGGAGTTCAATGTACACACCCTATCGATAGGACCCAAAATACCTTTCAAGTGTATAAAGGCATGAACTATGAGATCACTGTTTAGGGCCATGAGGCCAATAAAAATAAAACCTATGGTGCCAACGTAGTTCTGGAGACTGGGTGCACTGGAACCCCGACCCCTTCGGTGCTAAGTCCTACTCCCACTGGAAAGTCCGAACATGACTACTACTGCCAAGTGGATAGCTTGATACTGAGGGCCCAAGACTAAGTCAGGGATACTGTCTGAGAGTACCTTGAGATTTAGAAACTTGTGTTCTAAGACTAGTCAGAGCAGCTTATCTGGAAGTGTCGTAATCGTATAAAGAACAAACTGAGGCTAAAGTTGGTGGTTCTAAGACTTGTCAGAGATGCTTATCTGGATGTGTCGTAACCATATAAAGAACCACTAAAATTTGATAAATGATATCTAATACTAATAACTGGGAGGCACCACTGACACCTAAAAAATTAACTGTAGTAAAACTGATCAGCTGACTTTTCTAGACAACACTGAGTCTAATAATCAGGATGAGACTAGACATGTAAATATCTAACAAAAATTTCCACATACACTAATGATATGGAGATTTCAATTTTTTAGAATAAATCTATAGAGAAACTAATCCAACACGCAAGATCCTAAATTTTATTGAACTGGGAATTAGGGATAAATTGTTCCACAAGATACAATTCTCGTAAAAGTCTAGCAATAGGGAATAATAAGAAGTTAAAATCTTAAAGAAATTAATATGAAAATTTTTCTACATTTTAAATCTACAAGGATGAACTGATATAGAAAACTAGACAAGGTTAATAGGGACACAAGGGAAGAATTATTCCCTTGTTGAATTCCCACATACATGGTGAAGAAATCCTGGAGAAAATTCCTTGAAAATTCGAGAAGAAATCAATTGCCCTAGTTCTAGACCTGAGAGTTTTTGCATACTAAGTCTATGTATCGAGAGAATGGGTGAGAGGAAAACATCAATCACCCTTTTAAGTCCCTCTTGGATGAGACCAAAATGAGTAATTTAGAGTCTAGGAGTTTAGGAAATTATGGAAAAGCCCATTAAAATCTCATAGAAAAATCACCTTGCCAGTGCCAACGAGGGACTGGATGAGTCGTGCCCAGTGACCACNTGGATGAGTCGTGCCCAGTGACCACGACTTGTGGTCCAACTCGTGAAGTGCTCAACACCAAAATCCACAGTTGTGACCACGAGGGACATAACAGGTCGTTAGTGGTGACCACGACTCATAGGCACCTCTCATCCTCAACACTACTAGAAATCACCAAGGGGTCACCATGGGTGACACCACAACTCATGGTGTTCCCAATGAGTCGTGGTGAGGAACTGTTAAGTGCACTGCCCAACTTTCTTTATTTTTCAATCACCCCTAGGACAAGGCTGACCTGAAAACTTGTTGTGTTGACCACGAATGGTGGTCACACCCGTGGTCAATCAAATCCCAAAATTTTCAACCAAGTCCGAACCCTTCCCCATGAGTCACTCCACGACTCTTCGCCTACCCCACGGGTCATAGGATGACTCATCCTGCAACCTGATGCTAAAAATATTATTTTCTCCATTTCAACTCCCAGGTCCGGTCTTTGGGTTTTCGGGGAATTACACCATGTGGATGTGTTTACAGACCACAAAAGCCTACTATGAGTGTTTACCTAGAAGGATCTAAATTTACGTCAAAGAAGGTGCTTGGAGCTTCTTAAAGATTATGATATGAGTGTCCTTTATCATCCAAACAATGCTAATATGGTGGCAGATTCTCTTAGCAGGATTTTTATGGAGAGTGTGTCACATGTAGTTTAAGGGAGGAAAGAGATAGTTAAGGATGTGCATCGGCTTGCACGACTAGGATTTCATCTTGTTAACTTGTATTATATCCAGAAAGCCCTAAGATTAGACCCAGGAGTTGAAATGGAGAAAATAAAATTTTATCCACCAGGTCACAAAACAAGTCGTCCAGTGACCCATCAGGGTGACCATGAGTCGTTAAGTGACTCGTGGTGAGGAGCTTTGATTTGTTTGGAAATTTTCAAGTTGGGGTGACCACCAATCGTGGTAAGCCCCACTAGCCGTTAGGTTACCCGTGGTCAAGGAAAGGCCCGCCGTGTACCTCACGATTGGACACCATGAGTCATGGTAAATGCCATGATTCATTAGATGAGTCGTGGTCAGTAATTTGTTAATAATTTAAGGTTTTAGGCAGTGAAGGTAACGAGAGGTGACCACGAGTTATGGTCACTAGTGACAAACTTTTAGGTCCCTCGTGGGGACCGTTTTGAGGAAAACTGGCATTGTACTTAACGAATCTAACAACGAGTTGTGGTCCAAGGCAACGACTCGTCCAGTCCCTCATTGCAACTGACAGTCTATTTTGTTTCTGCAAATTTAGTAAGGGATTTTCCGTAATTTCTATGATCCTAAGGCATAAACTACGTCGTTTTAAGCTATGAATAGTGAGTTTTAAGAGGGGTAAGTTCATTCGAAGCTATTCCTATTCATGCATGCAAGCTTAGAGGGCTAGAGAGATGATCAAGCTTAATTCCTTCCAAATTCTTCTCAATTCTTCCTTAGGCAATCAGGGAAGTTGTAGAATCAGATTCTCTCAGGTATGTAAGGTTATGAATGGGTAAATTTGTTCACACCCATGCCCTAATCCTTCTCTAATTCATGAAAATCTATATATTGATACAATGGGGTTTTAAACCAATGCATGAATTTCCTAAGATCCTATTATGGGTATGATCTAAGTATGTTTCTATTATTGAGTTATGATTCATGGGAAAGTATTACAATGTTTTCAATTATAAATCATGTTTTCAAATTTTATAAATTATGATGCCATCCATGAGTAGTTCATGAAAATTGAGATCTATGATGTATGTTCAAGTATAATGAGATATTTATGATTAAAAGAATGTTTTCAAGTTACCCATGTCTATGATCATGTTTTCAAGTGAATCAAGTCTTTTCAATCATGTTTAAGTATTGGGAAAGCCTATACGTTCAAGTATGATTTATGATTTCATGTCAATTAGCTTTCCACATGGTTTTGGAGTCAAGACTCCCAATTATGTTCAGCTTGTGGTATGGTTTGAGCCAAGGCTCCTCATGTATGATTTCAGACTCTATATGTACATGATTATTCATTTTTATCACTAGACGATGGTCAGCTTCATTGAAAAACAATTGAGAGCTTATGTATATTTTTGGGAGTAGTGTCTAGCACCGAGTAGGCTAAGGGTCAGCCAACCCTATGCCTCAGAACTTCGAGCCAATGTAGGTATGATCAGATTATTTGGGACCTCCTTTGGAGCTTTCCCCTGCCCCAAGGGACCTTCAACTTAATATCGATATCAGGTAGCGTCCTTAGCCCCGACAACGCTATGGACGGCTCTGCCCAATTGAGTGTGATAGTCGGGACCACGTAAGCTCTATAGTGGTAATGTCGATTATATGAAGAGTCTCCCATTATTCCTCATGATTTCATCTATGCATGTTTATCAATCATTATATATATATATATATATATATATGTTCGAAAGAAGGTTTGACCAAATGTTCGGCTTTACTTATGATTTACCAGATTTCAGCTTTAGGTCATTCGATTCAGTTTTGATGCTTAGTTATGTTCATTCATAATTTTAAAAAATTGCATGTAAGCCCTACTCTTAGATTCTTATGTTGATTATGTTTTATATTATGCATGTTTTAATGATTTTACTTACTTAAGAAGTTTTACTTACCTTGCATACTCAGTACATTCCATTGACTGGCCGCATACTCTATGTTGTATCGTTTTATGATACAGGCTCCGATCTTAAAACTCAGCCCAGTCACTAGATAGCTTTCGGAGTTAGCATCCAGTCTCAGTTGAGGAGTCCTCGTCTCCCGAGGACCCTCCCTTATCAATTGTTTCCTTACATTTTCAGTTTCAAACTTAGAGAGTTAGTTAGGGTCTTGTCCCATCAACTCATCAGATGTAGAGGCTTTTCAGGCATAGATTATATTCAGCTGCAAAATCACGTTGTATGTTCTGATGTTATGTTATGTTTAGCTTCCACTATGTTTATTATGATAAATCTTCCATTTTATTGATTGAGTAAGATGTATGTTCATGTCGTGGGTTGACTTGGAGTCTTTCGAGGCTGAGGATGGCAACAGAGATGGGCACCAACAAGCCCCACAAGCCCATGAGCATCATGCACCGGAGCCGGTTGCCCACGTTGAATTTAGGGCATCCATTTAGATGCTAGCAAAGGCCTTGATTGCCTAGGTCAACCAGCAGGCAGTAGCACATGTCCCACAAAATGGGAATGCGGCGGCAAGAATGGTTAGAGACTTTATGAGGATGAACCCTCCCGAGTTTCTCGGATCGAAGGTGGACGAGGATCCACATGATTTCATTGAGGAGATTCTGAAGTTAACATAGATTTTGGGAGTGATTGGAGAGGAGTGTGACGATTTAACCTCATATTAGTTTCTTGATCGGTTTTTCCCTCAGGAGATGAGGGAGCTGAAAGTGTCCGAGTTTGTGAATCTTAAATAAGGAAAGATGACAGTGGAAGAATATTACCAAAGAGTTCACTCATCTGTCCAGGTACACCCCAAAGTTAGTGGTTGACCAGAGGGCTTGAGTGAGCAGGTTTGTTCACAGAGTGGCGGACTACCTGGACAAGGATTGCAGGAACGCCATGCTCCATCTGGATATGGATTTTCCTCGGATAGTTTTGTACGCCCATTAGATGGAGGAGGTGCATCTGAGGGAGAGAGAGGCCAAGAGGGCCAGGAAAGACAGTTATAGGTTCTCTTAGTCGAGACCAGGTGGTGGGCATCGACAGTTGTCCCACTAGAGATCTTTAGCCCCGACATCCTCCGCTATGAGTGTGCCATCAAGAACTAGGCATGACCAGAGGGGAAGAGCATCAGGCTCTAGGGGTCAGAGCAACAGGCCCGTAGATTCCAGTATTTTAGTTTGCGATCGGTGTGTCCGGAGACATACAGGTCAGTGCTTGGCGGTTACAGGTGCTTGCTTTGGGTGTGGAAAGCCCGGACATATTCTCAGAGATTGTCCAGCAGCTAGATAGGGCCATGATAGGGGCCGAGGCCCAGCTTCCAGTTCAGCAGCTCCACCAATATACCCAGCCCAGCAGGGGGCATCTACTAGCATAGGTGGCGGTCAGCGCCAAAATAGATTCTACGCCTTAGCATCCCACTAGGAGCAGGAGGTTTCCTCAAATGTAGTCACTGGTATGTTATGAGTACTCAATCTTGATGTATATACATTGTTTTATCCAAGGGCTATATTGTCTTTTGTGAAGCCCTATGTGGCTAGCAGTTTTGGAGTTAGTCTCGACATCTTGTCAGAACCCTTCTCAGTCTCTACTCTAATGGGTGATTCAGTTGTAGCTAGACGGGTGTATAGAGACTGCCCGGTTACAGTCCTTCAAAAAGTCACCTCGGTAAATTTAGTTGAGTTATCCATGACCTATTTTGATGTTACCGTCGGCCTGAACTAGTTATTTGCATTCTATGCCTCAGTTAATTATAGAACCCATGCGGTACAATTCTGATTTCTGGGTGAGCCAGCGTTAGAATGGAATGGTAGTTTTTTTGTGCCTGTAGGTCATTTCATTTCCTACCTTAAGGTCATAAAGATGATCTCCAAGGGTTGCGTGTACCATCTAGTTAAGGTTAAGGATGCTATGTCCGAGACCCAAACTATCTAGTCAGTCCCTGTAGTATGTGAGTATCCAGAAGTCTTCCCATATGATATACAGGGAATCTCTCCTGAGTAGGAGATCAATTTTGGTATTGACCTTCTTCCCAATACACAACCTATATCTATTCTTCCTTACAAAATGGCCCCATCCTATTTAAAGAAGTTGAAGAGTAGTTGAAAGACCTTTTAGATAAAGGGTTCATCAGAACAAGCAAATCCCCGTGGGGTGCACCAGTTCTCTACATCAACAAGAAAGATGGTTCTCTTCGTATGTGTATTAATTATCAGCAATTGAATAAGGTAACCATCAAGAACAGGTATCCACTTCCCAGAATTGATGATTTGTTTGACCAGCTTAAGGGTGGTACGTGCTTTTTGAAGATAGATCTTAGATTTGAATACCATCAGCTCAAGGTTAGGGAGAGTGATATTCCGAAGATAGCCTTCAGGACGCGGTATGGTCATTATGAGTTTGTAGTTATGTCTTTTGTATTAACAAATTCTTCTACAACTTTTATGGATTTGATGAATAGGGTGTTCAAGCCATACTTGGGTATGTTCGTAATTGTGTTTATAGATGATATCCTGATATACTCTCGGAGCTAGGAGGAGCATGCCGCTCATTTGAGGGTGGTGCTATAGACTCTCAAGGATCGCCAATTATATGCTAAATTTAGTAAATGTGAGTTTTTGTTGAACTCGGTGGAATTTTTGGGTCATGTAGTGTCGAGTGAGGGTATAAAGATGGACTCTCAGAAGATAGAAGTGGTGAAAAATCGGCCTAGACCGGTGAATCCTTCAGACATCAGGAGTTTCTTTGGTTTAGCTAGGCACTATCGGAGGTTTGTTGAGGGTTTTTCATCTGTTCCAGTGCCATTTACCAAATTGACCCAAAAAAAGTGAAATTTCAATGGTCAGATGCTTGTGAGAGGAGTTTCCAAGAGTTGAAGGCTCGACTCACCTCAGCACCAGTGTTCCATACCCCGAGGGTATCGATGGATTTGTGGTTTATTATGATGCTTTATGAATCTACCTTGGTTGTGTGTTGATGCATCATGAAAAGGTTAATGCATATTCTTCTAGACAGCTGAAGGTTCATTTAAAGATATACCCGACTCATGATCTCGAATTGGCGGCGGTAGTATTTTCCTTGATGATTTGGAGACACTATTTGTACGGGATCCATGTTGATGTGTCAACGGACCACAAAAGCCTACAATATGTGTTTACCCAAAAGGATTTTAATCTCCGTCAAAGAAGGTGGTTGGAGGTACTCAAGGACTATGATATGAGTGTCATTTTCCATCCAGACAAGGATAACGTGGTAGTAGATGCACTTAGTAGAATTTTTTTAGAGAGTGTGCCCCATGTAGATGAGGGGAGGAAAGAGCTGGTGAATGATGTGCATCGACTTGCAAGGTTGGGAGTTGGTTTGGTTGACTCGGCTGATGGCGGTGTTATTGTCAAGAACAGATCACAATTATCTTTGGTTACTGATATAAAAGCTAGATAAGAAGAGGACCCTATTTTGGTAAAGTTAAAGGAAGCCATTCTGATTTAAGGTAAAGCTCTTCTCTAAAGGGGCAGATGGTGTGCTTCGATATCAGGGTCGCTTATGTGTCCCCAACTTTCATGATTTGAGAAGTCGGATGTTGCATGAGGCTCATAGTTCCAAGTATTCTATACATCCAGGTGCCACCATGATGCACCATGACCTACGGGAAGTCTATTGGTTGAATGGCATGAAGAAGGACATTGCAGAATTTGTGGCTAAGTGTCCAAATTGTCAAAAAGTGAAGGTTTAGCATCAAAGACTAGGAGATGTGCTTCAAGAAATCAGTATCCCTACTTGGAAGTGGGAGGAGATTAATATTGACTTCATCATAGGGTTGACTTGCACTAATCGACAGTATGACTCCATTTGGGTGGTCGTGGACAAGTTGACCAAAGCCGCTCATTTTCGACCAGTCAAAACCACTGATTCAGTGCAGGATTAAGCAAAACTATACATTCGAGAGCTAGTTCGGTTGCATGGAGATCCCTTGTTCATCATATCGGATATAGGTGCTCAGTTTACCTATTAGTTTTGGAGATCGTTTCAAAAGGGACTTGGTACTCAGGTAAAGCTTAGCACGTCATTTCACCCGCAAATCGATGGTCAGGAGGATTGGACTATTCAGACTCTCGAGGACATGTTGAGAGCGTGTGTAATTGACTTTAAGGGTAGTTGGGATGATCATTTGTCTCTTATTGAGTTTGCATATAATAAAAACTACCATTCTAGCATTCATATGGCTCCATTTGAGCCCCTCTATGGGCGGAGGTACAGATTGCCTATTGGTTGGTTCAATGTCGGTGAAGCTATGATGATAGGACCAAATTCAGTCCATGAGGCCATGGAGAAAGTTCTGCTCATACAGGACATGTTAAAAATAGCTCAAAGCCACCAAAAGTCCTATTTGGATGTGAGGAGGAGAGAACTTGAGTTTGAAGTTGATGATTGGGTGTTTCTAAAGGTGTCTCCCATGAAGGGAGTGATGAGGCTCGGAAAGAAAGAAAAACTCAGTCCCTGTTAGGTTGACCCATACCGGATTCTGAAACGGGTTGGAAAGGTGCCGTATGAATTGGAGTTGCCCTCAGAATTAGCTTCCGTTCATCCTGTTTTTCATGTATCAATCTTAAAGGAGTGTTTAGGGGATCCAACTCTAGTTGTTCCGGTGGAGAGTGTAGGTGTGAAAGAAAACCTTAGTTATGAGGAGGTTTCAGTGGAAATACTGGATCGTCAGGTTCGAAGGCTAAGAAATAATGAAGTAGCTTCAGTTAAAGTTTTATGGAGGAATCAGCATGTCGAGGGAGCTACGTGGGCAGCCGAAGAAGATATGATGGCTAGATACCGACATTTATTCCCTTCCATCTCAGTTTCACCTTGAGGTATCAAGTTTTTCCTAAAAACTCTATTAAGTTTCATGTTCAGCTCATGTACCTTAGTTTCTTTCATGTAAAAGTACATACGTATGATTCATGAATTCAATTCAGTCATGTAGTTCAAATCAGAGTCAGTCATTTTGTTACACCCTAAAAGTTTTTTTGACGATTATTTGATAGTTATATGTCATATTAAGGGAATTATGGGTTTTATGTTGGCCGTAGGTGAGAATGGAAACATGTGCAAAGGGAAAAGCGAAGAGTATGTGAAGTTTGTAAGTAAAGGTCAACTTTAAATGGACATATCTCCAAATATATAATGATTCAGAAGTCCTCTAAACCTATCAAATGAAAGGTACTTGAGTCTACTTTACAGTGAAAAAAAATCACTCATCAATCGGAGTTCGGAGTAAAATGTTATGCTCATTTGAAGACAGCACTATCGGCAGGGAAAGTGTTGTGGCGCGCGAGCGCCGAGACAGAAAGGAAGCAGGTGCGCACGCGAGGGCACATCACACGGGCACCGCCCAGCCCGCCTATATGAAGTAATTTTGAGCTAAAAAGCTCATTTCTACTCCGTTTCACCTCATTTGTTTTTCAGAATTCACAAAATTAAAATCCCTACAACATGGTAAGAAGATATCCTAGGTAATAAAACTTCACTCTTATCTCTTTTGGGCTTTTGGAAGAGAACCTTGGAAGAAAGTCATGGCTTGTTGTTGTCTTGTTGTTGTCTTGTTATTGATTGTGGTGCACTGAGTTTTTAGCTTGGTCTAGTAATAGGAAAGAGTAGGAGTCTACACCTACTTTCGCTAATAACATCTCCAAGAAAGGGTAAGTAATTTCCTTTTTGATTTCTTTGAGTTTATGAGGTTCTAACTTGGAGAATGTTGTAGTATTGTGTTGTTGTTTCTTTTCTTGTTTTTGTGGCATGTTGCTGCCCAATTTTTTCAGAACATTAGTGAAGTGAACCTTAAGGAGTAATCTTAAAAGGATGGTTTTCAGCAAAATTAGAGTCGACGTGTCAAGGTATGCAACAACATCCCATTTCTTGTTTTTCAAGAACGAAACTAAGTCATTGAAAGGATCAATATTCCTATGTATCTAAAATCATATTGAGGCATGTATAATTATTTCCAAAGGGTTGGAAGTAATTGGCATAAAGCTTTAATCGTTAAGAATGGTTGAAGCGATCAAATGTGAAGCGAAAGACGTAATTTTTATACGATTGTTGTCACAGTTGTAAATCGAGTCTTAAGTCCCCTTCATGTGGGCACCGTGAGCTGGTCCTTTGATTTATATTATACATGTGGTGTTGAATATATGTTAATATCTGGTCACTTAGCGAAATTTGTAAGAAATGCTAAGACGACAACGTGTGATCGAACTTAAGCTAAGGAGATGACACTAAGCCGATTGAGGTTAAACGATCTTATTTAAGTGACGTTTTCATAATATGGTTATTCCCTCTATATATTTATGTTTTAAAGTTCCTATGGTAAAAAGGAGATTTTATGTTTCCCCTACTTAAAGCAAAGCAAGCGTCGCATAACGAATAAGCTAAGTCGATAGATGTTAACGACGAAAGCGTGGCTAAGTTTTTAATCTTTTTGTGACATTATAAAAAGGGAAGATAAGAGTAAATGTTAGACTTTTTAAGGTTATATGTGATTAATATGCTCTCTGCCCGTAATTTCTTTATAGAACCTTTGAACAACTTTAAAATATAAGCAAGACGAGGTTTAGCTGATAAAGTTGTCAATTAGGTAAAGAGGTAAGTACGTATAAGAATTGATGGAATAGTAAACACGAGAGTGAAGACTTGAGTGTAGAGTGAATAATGTTTGGCAAAGAAGTTAAGATGACTAAGGATAGTAGAGCTAATGGTTTTTAAATTAGACAATACGAGTTACGATTGTGAACAACTTAGGCAAACAACTAGGAAGATTAACCCTGTTCTAAAGAGTTTTGGTAAAAGAGTTATATATAATATTTTTTGTTCAACATGTGTTAAGTTTATGAATGTAAAGAAAAGTGTTAACTTCTTATGAAATGATTAGAATCGAATGTTTTTGAGATAGTAACTCATGTTAAAGAGAAGTTTTTCGTTATGTTTCCAAATGATTATGTTAAGTTATCCATTCTATGTGTTGAAATTGTTTTTCAAGTTTGAAAAGGATAATCCTAGGAGATTCTATGCCACTTATAATTATGTAAGTTTTCTTAATCTGCTCAAATAATTGCACATTTGTGTATGTTAATCCAGCATCATCCGAATTGTGGCTATAAGTATTTTTTTTCCTATAAGGCAACACATAGAGAGTTTCTTATGAGTTCCCAAGCTGAAAAAATCCCAATCTCAGATTCTTAAGTTATGTCTTCATGTCCCTATGTTATGTTGAAATGTGCTATGCTAATCTAAGATGTTTTAAGAAATCATATTTTGAGAATCATGCAAATGTCTCAGTCAAGTATTTGAAGTTGCATAAAAGTCATTATAAGAATTTCTGGTAAGAAGTCTTAATGTATATGATTTTCATGTCATAACATATAGTTGAATTCTTTCAGTTATATTCAAGTAATATATCTATATATTCAGCTCTTGTTGAGTTATCATTTGAATTTTCAAAATTCAGGGGAGAGATTCTCCCATGTACCAATGTCCCTAATGTCTAAGTAAGTATAGGCACATCCTATTATAATGATCAGTTAAACTCAGAACTTTGAATACCAGGAAGCCTCCTAGAGGTCACTCGGTTAACTAAATACGAGTTTATACGTTATACAGAAATCTCATACGTTGTATGTCTGTAGTTCATCTCTCAACTCTATGTATATACTAAGCGTTGTGACGAATAACTCCAAGTTCCAAGTTATAATTTCTATGATTTCCTGCAAATAAGTCAAATGACTTAAGAACGATATATGCTCATCGACGTAATAAGTTTGGTAATTGAATTTCAATGTATATTTATCGATACATGCAAAGGAACCACCCTGTGGGCAGTATATATATATATGTAGTTCCCAGATGTTAAAGGATTGTACATAAATGAGAATCTATGTGCTTCTACTCAAGCGATACATTAAATTGGTAAGATTATTTGTAGGACATTGCTTGTAAGCCTATTAAAGTTCTTATGTTGTCTAAACCACCTGTAGGTATGTCAAGTCACGGAGTTGACATGTTTGTATATAATTTGACATATTTACATGATATTTTCTAATTTTGCATGTTATATGTGCTCACTTGCATTATATGTTACAAAAGAGACTTATTACGGCCACAGATTTAGCATTTGTCATTTCAATGCATTATGTGTTAAATTGACTAAGTATAAGCTCTATCAGCTCCATTCATGAGTATGATTGAGATATTTTTATTTTACCCCGGTATGATACACCAGCTAGAGATATCTTAATTTTACCACGNTCTTAATTTTACCACGGTATGGTACATCAGTTGGAGAGATTCTTATTTTACCCCGGTATGGTACACCGGCTGGAGATATTTTCAGTTTACCCTGGTGTAGTACACCGGCTGGAGATATTTTTATTTTACCCTGGTGTGGTATATCAACTGGAGGAATTTTTACATGAATTTTATGGTCGGCTGGCCGCCAACATTACAGTTATAACTTTGCTTGTGCATCACTTGGTTGCATTTGCACTTCAGTATTGAGGTATTGTCAGCTTTCAGTTTCTAGGATTCTAGGTTGTTACTGTTCCTTATTTCTGGCTCAGTTATCATTGCTATATTATATGATTACAATTTTCAGCCTTACATACCAATACATTTCATTTGTACTGACGTCCCTTCGCCTGGGGACCTGCGTTCGTGCCGCAGGTGCAGGAAGAGGCTAGGAGTGCCAGTTGCAGTAGCAGTTCGTTAGAAAAGTAGATGTATTAGTATTCTCCTTTCTTCTTAGAGCTAGGGCTTAGTTATTTCAACTTGAGTTTTGAGTTATAGTTACGAGTAGGTTAGAGCCTTGTTCCGACCATCAGTTTAGTGTACCTAATAGAGGCTTTATAGACTTAGTATGTACAGTGTTATTTAGTTTGTGGCCTTATCGACATTTCAGTTAGTTTTTTATGGTAGTTGAGACCTTATGGGCCCAGATGTTTACTCCAGTTGATTGTGACAGGTGGCCTGAAAGGCCTATGTGTTACAGTTACAAATGCTATATAGTCAACTTCCCGATCAGTCAGGTATCAGGATCCAGTCGCGCCCTTCACCAGCTTTAGGGTGTGAAAAACATGGTATCAGAGCGAAGTCGTGTCCTAGGGAGTCCACAAGCCATGTTTAATAGAATATTACTTATGGGTATGTTGTGCATCATAATTATAATCAGGAGGCTACAGGGAATTTAGGAGTTGCTCCACTTTGTTCGTTAATATATCATGCTATAGAGAAAAGATGTAAGAGGTGTTTGAAATTTAAATCGTGCCAATATTTTAGAATTCGGTTGCAGTAAGGCAGATGACTACGAGATTTATTCGCATTGATGATAGAAGAAAGTCCCAGTCACCCTCCTACCAATATGAAAGATAGATTAAAGGCTCAAAGTGAGTTGTTTTACTCCCCGTGTTACAGTTCCTCTAGTTCCAGTCAGATCTACCATGGGAAGGGATTCGGCCCCTCATGTTGTCTTAATTCTAGTAGATCCTAAAGGAGGCGGAGTTGTTTATCCTCTAGTACCTTCAAGTATGCCAAAGGGACGAGATTTTGAGAAATCAGTTCAGATGTTAACTCAGGTAGTGACGTTTCAAAAATTAGCTATTAAAATTTATGGCAGGGTCCAGGGGAATACTTTTGAGAGATCTAGTGCCCGTGGGTTTTGAGACTAAATTCCCAAGACTTTACGGATCAATGCTTTCCACGGGAACTTCAACTGGTTCAAGTTAGTAGGTTTTTGCACCTAAAGCAGGGCAGCATGAGTATTCACGAACATAGTCTTAGGTTTAAATCTTTTGTCCAATATGTTTCACTTAGGGTGCGGAATACGAGGGATAGATTATATCGATTGTATTAGGTTTGGGACCCAATCTTCTCTTTGAGTGTTTAGGAATTTCTACCTAGACAAATGACTACTGCTCGGATGCTAGTATTTGCTCAAAAGACGGACAATATGATTCACTGTCTCCCAAGTACTGACAAAGAAGTAGAACAAAGTAAGAAGACTAGGTCGACAAGACTATTTAAGGACCCTCATAGTACTTGAAGACCCTGGACAGCCAGTCATTCAGTTTCTCCTTGGGATTACACTGATTCTATATGTTAAGTGGTTAAGTTGTGATTTTCACTTTTTTCATGATATTTCCTAAAAGTATGAATGGAAAAATAGTATTGGAGTAAATCATAACTCCCGCGGTAGTGTATTAATTTGCTCAAGGTTAGAAAAGTTACCAATTATATGGTACAAAAGCATGCCGATCATACATTGGACAAAAAGATGGAGTTGAGTAAGTACGGTTTGATATGAAGCGGCAATAGAAAGAGGATGTGCTTACGAAAAATGGAATGTATGGTCATGATACAAGGCAAGGAAAAGTTAAAGATGTTATGGATAAAGTTATGACTATCGAGGTATAACCCTCATTCGAGGAAGAATTATTTTAAGGGGGAGGAGGATGTTACACCCCGAAATTTTTCTTGATGATTATTTGATTGTTATATGTCATATTAAGGGAATTGTGGGTTGTATGCTGGCCGTAGGTGAGGAGGGAAACATGTGCAAAGGGAAAAGCAAAGAGTATGTGAAGTTTGTAAGTAAGGGTAAAATTTAAAAGGACATATCACCAAATATATAATGATTCAGAAGTCCTATAACCTAACAAATGAAAGGTATTTGAGTCTAGATTATAGTGAAAAAACCGCTCGTTAATTGGAGTTTGGAGTAAAAAGTTATGCTCATTTCAATACAGAACTATCGGCAGGGAAAGCGCTGTGGCGCGCGGGCGCTGAAACAGGTAGGCAGCGGTCGCGTGCACACGAGGGCACGTCGCATGGGCGCCGCATGCGGGCACTACCTAGCCCGCCTCTATGAAGTAATTGAGAGCTAAAAAGCCCATTTCTACTCCGTTTCAACTCATGTTTTTTTCAGAATTCACAGAACTAAAAGTCCTACAACATGGTGAAAAGATATCCCAGGTAAGAAAACTTCACTCTTGTCTCTTTTGGGCTTTGGGAAGAGAGCCTTAGAAGAAAGTCATGGCTTGCTGTTGTCTTGTTGTTGATTGTGGTGTTACTGCATTTTTAGCTAGTTCTAGGCATAGGAAAGAGTAGGAGTCTACACCTACTTTAGCTTATAACATTTCCATGAAAGGGTAAGTAATTCCCTTTTTTATTTCTTTGAGTTTATGAGCTTGTAACTTGGATAATGTAGTAGTATTATGTTGTTGTTTCTTTGTGTGTTCTTGTGGCATGTTGCTACCCAATTTTTCCTGAACATTAGTGAAGTGAAGTTGCTGCTTGTTGTGTTTGTAAATTGGACTTGGAAGGAAACTTAAGGAGTAAGCTTGAAAGGATGGTTTTTGGCAAAATTAGAGTTGACGTGCCAAGGTATGTAACGACGTCCTTTTCCTTGTTTTTCAAGCACGAAACTAAGTCATTGAAAGGATCAATATTCCTATTCTTTTAAAATCATATTGAGGCCCGTATGATTCTGTGCAAAGGGTTGGAAGTACTTGGCATAAAGCTTGAATCATTAAGAATGGTTAAAGCGAACAAATGTGAAGCGAAAGGCCCAATTTTTATATGATTATTCTCATAGTTCTAAATAGAGTCTGAAGTCCCCTTCACGTGGGCACCATGAGCTGGTCCTTTGCAGTATATTGTATATGTGATATTGAATATATGTTAAGATCTATTCACTTAGAGAAATTGGTAAGAAATGCTAAGATGACGACGTGTGATCGAACTTAAGCTAAGAAGATGAAGCTAAGCCGATTGAGGTTAAACGAGCTTATTAAAATGATGTTTTCATAATATGGTTATTTCCTCCTATATTTTTATGTTTTAAAGTTCTTAAGTTAAAAAGGAGATTTTATGTTTCCCCTCCTTAAAGCTAAGCAAGCGTCGCGTAACGAATAAGCTAAGTCGATAGATGTTAACGAGGAAAGCGTGACTAAGTTGTTAATCTTTTTGTGATGTTATAAAAAGGGAAGATAAGAGTAAATGTTAGACCTTTTAAGGTAATATGTGAGTAATATGCTCTCTTCCCGTAATTGCTTTCTAGAACCTACCTATATGTGAGTTGACATGTTTGTATATAATTTGACAGCTTTACATGATATATACACATATTTGCTAATTTTGCATGGTATATGTGCTCACTTGCATTATATGTTACAAAAGAGACCTAATACGGCCACATATTTTGCATTTGTCATTTCAATGACATATGTGTTAACTTAACTCAGTATAAGCTCTATCAGCTCCGTTCATGAGTATGATTGAGATATTTTTATTTTACCCCGGTATGGTACACTAGATGGAGATATTTTTATTTTACCCCGGTATGGTACACCGACTAGACATATTTTAATTTTACCTCTGTATGGTACACCGACTGGAGATATTTTTATTTTACCATGGTGTGGTACACCGGCTGGAGATATTTTCTTTTATCCCAGTGTGGTACATCAAATGGAGGAATTTTTACATTAATTTTAGGATCGGCTGGCCGCCGGTATTACAGTTATAACTTTGCTTGTGCATTACTTGGTCGCATTTGCACTTCAATATTGAGTTATTGTCAGGTTTTAGTTTTTAGTATTCCAGGTTGTTACTATTCCTTATTTCTGGCTCAGTTATCATTGCTATCTTATATGGTTACAATTTTCAGCCTTACATACTAGTACATTTCATTCATACTGACGTCCCTTCGCATGGGGACCTGCATTCGTACCGCAGGTGCAGGAAGAGGTTGGGATTGCCAGTTGCTATAGCGGTTCGTGACACCAGCGGATATATTGGTATTCTCCATTCTTCTTAGGGCTAGGGCTTAGTTATTTCAGCTTGAGTTTTGAGTTATAGTTACGAGTAAGTCAGAGCCCTATTTCGACCATCAGTCCAGTGTACTCATTAAAGGCTTTGTGGACTTAGTACGTATAGTATTATTCAGTTTGTGGCCTTAGCGGCATTTCAGTTATTTATTTGTCGTGGTTGAGAACTTATGGGCCCAGATGTTTACCGCAGTTGATTGTGACAGGTGGTCTGGAAGGCCTAGGTGTTAATGCTACAGATGCTATATAGTCGGCTTCCCGGTTAGTCAGTTATCAGGAGCAAGTTGCACCCTCCCACTGTTTTACGGTGTGACATATTCCGTCAGTTTTCAGCTTATATGATATGTATTTGAGTATGATGATTGTGTTTCTCTGCTTTTCTATATGATTTTCAACAGTCGATAATGAATGTACCTAAAGGGGAGATATTGTTATACCCTGCAAGCCCTAAGATTAGACTCGGGAGTTTAAACGGAGAAAATAGAATTGTCTGCACAAAGTCATAGAATTAGTCTTCTTGTGACCCATCAGGATGACCACGAGTTGTTAAGTGACTCATGGTGAGGAGGTTTGATTTGTCTGGATATTTTCAAGATGGGGTGACCATGAGTGTGACCACGACTAGTGGTTAGCCCAACGAGTCATTAGGTCACCCATGGTCAAGGGCAGTTGAAGGATAAAGGAAAGGCCAACAGTGTACGTCACGACTGGACACCACGAGTTATGGTAAATGCCACGATTCATTAGGTGAGTCATGGTCAGTAGTTGGTTAAGGATTTAAGGTTTTGGGCAGTGAAGGCAATGGAGGTGACCACGAGTCATGGTCACCAGTGACAAATTGTTAGGTCCCTCGTGGGGACCCTTTTGAGGAAAACTGGCAGTGTACTTAACGACTTTGACCATGAGTCGTTGTCCTTGGCAATGAATCTTCTAGTCCCTCATTGGGACTGGCAGTCTATTTTTATCTGCAAATTTAGTAAGTGCTTTTCCATAATTCCTATGATCCAAAGGCCTAAACTATGTCATTTTAAGATATGATTAGTGAGTTTTAAGATGGGTAAGTTCATTCTATGCTATTCCTACTAATGCATGCAAGCTACAGGGCTAGAGAGGTGATCAAGCTTAATTCCTTCCAAATTCTTCTCAATTCTTCCTTGTGCAATCAGAGAAGTTGTAGAATCATTCTCTAAGGTATGTAAGGTTATGAATGGGTGAATTTGTTCAGACCCATGCCCAATCCCTCTCTAATTCATGAAAATCTATGTGTTGATCCCATGGTGTATTAAATCAATGCATGAATTTCCTAAGTTTCTACTATGGGTATGATCTAAGTATGTTTCTATTATTGAGTTATGATACATGGGAAAGTTTTAAAATGTTTTCAATTATAAATCATGTTTTTAAGTTTTATAAATTATGATGCCCATCCATAAGATGTTTATGAAAATTGAGATCTATCATGTATGTTCAAGTATGATGAGATATTTATGATGAAAAGCATATTTTCAAGTTACCCATGTCTATGATCATGCTTTCAAGTGAATCAAGTATTTTCAAGCATGTTTAAGTATTGGGCAAGCCTATATGTTAAAGTATGATTTATGATTTCATGTCAATTAGCTTACCACATGGTTTTGGAGTCAAGACTCCTAATTATGTTCATTTTGTGGTATGGTTTGAGACAAGGCTCCTCATGTATGATTTCAGACTTTAAATGTACATGATTATTCAGCTTCGTCACTAGACGATGGTCCGATTCGTCACTAACGATGGTCAGCTTTGTTAAAAATGATGGAGTGCATATGCATGTTTTTGGGAGTAGTGTCTAGCACCGAGTAGGCTAAGGGTCCGCCAACCCTATGCCTTGGAACTACGAGCCAACGTAGGTATGATCAGATTATTTGGGACCTCCTTTTGAGCTTTCCCCTGCCCCAAGGGGCCTTTAGCTTGATATCAATATCATGGTAGTGTCCTTAGCCCTGGCAAAGCTTTGGACGGCTCTTCCCACTTGAGTGTGATAGTCGGGGCTATGTAAAATCTATCGTGGTAATGTTGGTTATATGAAGAGTCTCCCATTGTTCCTCATGATTGTAGCTATGCATGTTTATCATTCATGACATATATATGCATATATATATGTGTGTGTGTGTTCTAAAGTAGGTTTGACCCGATGTTCAACATTACTTATGATTTACCAGATTTCAGCTTTGGGTCATTTGATTTAATTTTGATGTTCAGTTATGTTCAGTCGTGATTTCAAAAAATAGCATGCAAGACCTACTCTCGGTTTCTTATCTTGATTATGATTTATATTATGCATGTTTTATTGATTTTACTTACTTAAGCGGTTTTACTTACCTTACATACTCGGTACATTCCACGTACTGACCGTATACTCTATGTTGTATCATTTTATGATACAGGCTCCGATCTTTAGACTCAGCCCCCTCACTATCCAGCTTTCAAAGTTAGCATCTAATCTGAGTTGGTGAGTCCTCATCTCTCGAGGACCCTTCCTTATAAGACTTAGAGAGTTAGTTGGGGTCTTGTCCCATCAACTCATCAGACGTAGAGGCTTTTCAGACATGGATTGTATTCAGCTTCAGACTTGCATTGTATGTTTTGATGTTATGTTATGTTTAGACTTCTGTTATGTTTATTATGATAAATATTCAGTTTTATTGATTGATCTAGATGTATGTTCATGCCATGGGTCGACTTGGAGTCTCTCGAGGATCCTTCTCTCGTGTCTCGATTCGGGCCTATGTTCGGGTCTTGACTACTCAGCAGATTGTGGTATCATTGTTTAGAATGGATCAGAATCTTCCTTGGTGATAAAAGTCAATGCTAGGTAAGACGAGGGTCCTATTTTTGTAAAGTTTAAGGAAGCTGTTCAAAATAATAAGGTGGAGGTTTTCTCCCAAATGGGAGATGATGTACTACGATATCAGGGTCATTTGTGTGTTTCAGGTGTTGATGACTTAAGGGAGCGGCTGTTGCATAAGGCTCATGGTTCTAGATATTATATACATCCAGGTGTCACCAAGATGTACCGTGACCTACAAAAAGTCTATTGGTGGAATGGAATGAAGAAGGACATAGTAGAGTTTGTGGCAAAGTTTTCGAATTGTCAACAGGTGAAAGTTGAGCATCAAAGAAATTGAGGTGTGCTTCAAGACATTAGCATCCCTATTCGGAAGTGGGAGGAAATAGATATGGACTTCTTTATAGGGTTGCCTCATACTCATCGACAGTATGACTCCATATGGGTGATTGTGGATAGGTTGACCAAAGCAGCTCATTTCCTACCGGTCAAGACTACCGACTCAGTGGAGGATTATGCTAAATTATATTCTCAAGAGTTAGTTTGGTTTCATGGAGTACCCTTTTCCATCACATCGATATAGGTACTCAGTTTACCTCCCAGTTTTGGAGATCGTTTTAGTAGGGACTCGATATTCAAGTCAAGCTTAGTACAACTTTTCACCCGCAGAAAGATGGTCAGGCTGAATGGACCATTCAGACTCTTGAGGATATGTTGAAAGTGTGTTTGATTGATTTCAAGGGTAGTTGGGATGATCATCTAACTCTCATCGAATTTGCATATAATAATAGTTACCATTCCAGCATTTAGATGGCTACGTTTGAGACTCTGTATGGGCAGATGTGTATTTCACGCCCCACCTTAGGAGGCATTACTAGCACCTAGTGTCATTCTGGAATATAACTGACCTGGCCAGGCTTATGCACGTCTGGTGCATGCCTGCAACTCAATTCAAGAAAACAACAAGCTATATCTCGGTTGTAAATACAGCCTCCGGTCGACAAGGCTATATAGCCACATGTAAAAGAAAATGGCTAACCAACAACAAACAATAAAAAGGGAATCATATGCGGGCTGATAAGACCACCATGCTGTTTAGTTTTAGCAGAATGAAAATTAGGCTATTATAACTATACTATAGCCGACAAGGCCACTATCTAATAGCTAAACAAGGACCCACGCGGCTATCACACGAAGTAAAATATATATAGGCCCCATACGGCCAATAAAAAAATAAACAACTAGAATTCTGTAACTGCAAGCCTCTAGGAGTGGAATAATGGTCGAGATAGGGCCCCAACTTACCCATAAACTATACAATCAAAAGAGCAAACCTTCTATCTATTACTCCGGAGGAAGGGAGCTAACTGTACTGCTGACTCTGGCTGAAAGCTACGAAGGTTCTGATCCATGTCTATCCGCACATGCAGGCAAGTAGTGCAGCGCCCCAAGGATGGGCGTCAGTACAATATGTACCGAATATGTAAGGCAGCGAAAAAAATGACTAAATAATAATGATAATGAAAGTGAACAATTCAATAGGAGGGATAGAGAATTAACCTGATATAACCTTATAACCTGTTGTACACCTAACATTAAATAGTACAAACAAGAACCTTACCTGGACCCCATAAGCTCGGAAGGTACATCCAGCACAGCATCATCCGTCTGGGGCCCTCATAAACCCTGACGGGTTCACTTCAATCTATGTACCCCTAATTAGGTCCAAATGAGTCAACAAGTAACTATAGCCGTCCTACCAGTCTCTTGGGTCTGCAACTAAGCCCGCTCCGCTCCTGATCTGTAGCTGCGTCTAAGTCTGGTGGATTCCTGATAACTTCACCCTGGACACCATGCTCGACGAAGGTGTGATGCCGATACGACATAAATATAATAGTCCAGCCATTGAATGGACTGTAATATGGCCCTTGGGCCTCTGTATCATCCCTTGGGATGACATATCACTCTTTGGAGCAATATATAATAGCCCTTGGCGGGCATCGACGCAGCTAGTAACCCTGGGGTTAGTCTCGGAAGGCTAAACAGGGCAGGGTCAATCCCAAACTAAACATAAAGTACTAGTCTAGACAAACAATAGAAGCTAACCACAATAAACATACTTATAACTTTCTTATAAGGGCTCAAGCTATATTACAATGCTATAGGAAATAACTTGCCAAAGGGATTCATCTTAACATACCTCGATTGTCGATTCCCGATTAACTAACGAGTTTTAACTTGTATTTGTCATCTCTTTTCAACTGTAACATTGATACTGAGAAAATGGGACTAATTTTAATACTAAATTTGAAAAAAACGGTAACTTTTGATACTAATAGAAACTATAATTCAACTTTGTAAAATACGGCCAAAAGCCTATAATTTTCCGAGAGTTTAGAAGGAAGAAATGCTTACCTAAAGCCTGTGGCCATATAGGAATTAATCTAGAGTAATTATGACAACTTCTACTCAGTGGAGTTCTAATTTCCTGAGCGCATTTTTGAGAAATAACAGCGTAGTAATGCTCCCCATAGGCCTAGGACTCATTCACCAAAGTTAATTTGAGATTGGACCGCATTTGGTAGCGTAATTAGATGAAAAACGATTTAAATCTTCATTTATTCTTATGTATGGTTGATGGAATATGTTGGTGAAAGATTAAAATGAAAGGAGGGGGATTTATATATATATTAGGGTGGTGGCAGGGGGCCCATAGTGCAAACCTCCCTACCGCGCCATGCAGGCCAGTGTGCTGGTGGCTGGCACGTCGCGCTGGTTCTATCTGACCCAGCTTCCAAGGCTTTTCTACATGCGTCACGCTCTCTTTATTCGTGACAACTCCATGCCTATGCTTACTAATCATTAACATATACGGGGTATAACATCCTCGCCCCCTTAGGAACATTCGTCCTCGAATGTCATTCTCAGGCTTAAAGGAGTTAACTCTCTTAACTAGGATTTAGAAAAATTTCGGCAAAGTCTCCTCTGTAATATGGACTATACGGAAACTTGAAATGCAGAAAAGTCCAACATAGGCACCTCGCAGGACGCTATAACAACCATTACACAATAAAAGAGGGGTAGCTAAACAATAGTACTGATAGCATAAGTAGTAAAATAACAACTGAACAACAACCTCACCTTAACTGCATAATCTAAATTAATCCTGGACCCGGTGAGGATAGTTAGACCTCATGTCATTCTCGTCTTCCCAGGTCATCTCTTCCTTATTCCTTTTCCTCAATAATACTTTAACAGAGGCAACATCTTTTGTTCTCAACCTACGAACCTGTCGATCTAATATGGCCACTAGAAACTCTTCGTAGGCTAACTGCTTAGTAACCTGAACGTCGTCGATTAGCATGACTCGGGACGAGTCCCTTATACACTTTCACAACATTGACACATGAAAGACCGGGTAAACAGATTTTAGTTTTGGAGGTAAGTCTAGCCTGTATGCCACTTGACCTATTCTTCGGAGGATCCGATATGGGCCGATAAATCAAGGGCTAAGCTTTCCCTTCTTACCAAACCTCATCACGCCCTTCATGGGCGAAACTTTCAGAAATACCTAGTCATCAACATTGAATTCCAAATCTCTATGTCTCACTTAGAAGTAGGACTTATGGCGACTCTGGGCTGTTAACAAGCGGTCTCTGATGAGTGTTACTTTCTCTTCTAATTGGTGGATCATGTATGGCCAATTGACTCTTATTCTCCTACCTCGATCCATCCGATGGGGGATCTGCATTATCACCCATTTAAAGCCTCATACGGTGCCATTTGTATTGCCAAATGATAACTGTTGTTTTAAGCAAATTCAATAAGGGGTACATGCTTATCCCAGCATCTCCCAATGTCCAACACATATGCTCGCAACATATCCTCAAGCATCTGATTATATGTTCTGCCTGCCCGTCTGTCTGATGATGGAATGCTGTACTCAAATTAACATATGTTCCCAAGCCTTTCTAAAATGACTGCTAGAATCTAACCGTGAATTGTTCCCCCCTGTCGGAAATGATAGATGTCAGAACACCATGTAACTGAACTCTTTCTCTGATATACAATTTAGCATAGTCCTCGACTGAGAAGGTGGTCCTGACAGGGAGGAAACAAGCTGATTTTATTAATCTATCAACAATCACCCAGATAGAATCAAATTTGCACCTTGTACAGGGTAACGCTGTCACAATATCAATGTTTATTGCTTCCCATTTGCATATAGACACCGCTATCTCTTATGTCAATCCGCCGGGTTTTTGATGTTCAACTTTTACTTGCTGACAGTTAGGGCATTGCGCTACAATTTATGCTACACCCTTTTTCATTCCCGGTCACCAGTAAATCCCTTTTATGTCATGATACATCTTTGTTGAACCTGGGTGAAGAGAACAACGGGAATAATGTACCTCTACCATGATCTACTGGTGAAGTCCTGCCTTGTTTGCAACGTAGAGGTGACCCCTAAATCTCAAGGCCCCATCTTTGCTTACCTCAAAATTTGATACTTCACCTTGCTGAACTTTATCTCTAAGTTGTACCAGGTTAGGATCTGCATACTGCCGCTCTGTCACCTCTAAAACTAGCGATGATACTACGGTATTCTGAATCACTACCCCACTGTCTCCTAAGTCTACTATTCGAATGGATAGGCTAGCTAACTGGTGCAATTCTCAGGCTAGATCCCGCTGTTCAGGCCTCAAATGTGCCAAACTACCTATTGATCTATGACTAAGGGAATCTGCTACAATATTAGCCTTCCATTGATGATATAAAATGTTCATATTGTAGTCCTTAAACAATTCTAACCAGCGACACTGTCATAGACTCAACTCTTTCTTTGTAAAGATGTTCTGGAGGTTCTTATGACCGGTAAAAATGTCCACGTACACCCCATACAGGTAATGTCTCCAGATTTTTAAGGCGTGAACTACTGCCGCTATTTCTAGGTCCTATGTGGGATGGTTCTTTTCATGTTTCCTCAGCTTCTTTGAAGCATAAACAATTATCTTACCATGTTGCATCAAAACATACCCTAACTCAATTCCCGAAGCATCACAGTACACTGTATAACCCTCTAAACCTTCCGGCGAAGCTATTATGGGCATTGATGTCAATCTATTTTTCAACTGTTGAAAACTCTGTTCACACACTTCAATTCAGTGAAATTTAGCTTCTTTTAGAGTTAACTTGGTCAAAGGCGTCGATAAAGTAGAAAACCCTTTTACAAACCTTTTTTAATACACAGGTAACCCTAGGAAACTATATACCTCAATTGGAGTTGTACTTCTAGGCCATGTCTTTACCACCTCGATCTTCTGTAAATCCACCTAAATACCAACATCTTACACAATATGACCCAAAAAGGCTACATAATTCAGCCAGAACTCACATTTGGAAAATTTTGCATATAATTGGCAATCCTTGAGAATCTGGAGCACTGTTCGCAAAAGTTCTCGGTGTTCTACTTCTGAACGGGAATACACCAGAATGTTATCAATGAATACTATCACAAACAAGTCTAGATATGGCCTTAAGATGTTGTTCATCAAATCCATGAACACTTCTGGGGAATTCGTTAACCCACAGGACATAACTAGGAATTCAAAATTACCATACCTGTTCCTGAAAGCTGTTTTTTGAATATCTCTCTCCCGAACTTGCACTTGGTGATATCCCTACCTTAAATCAATCTTGGAAAAGTACTTTTCCCTTTTAAGATGATCGAACAAGTCATCTATCATGCGAACTGGGTATTTATTTTTGATGGTGACTTTATTTAATTGCTGGTAGTCTATGCACATGCCGAGAGAGCCATCTTTCTTTCTTACAACAAAACTGGCACACCCCACGGTGAAGTACTCAGCCTGATGAAGCCCTTATCCGACAGATCTTTCAACTGTTCTTTAAGTTCTCTCAATTCAGCCCGAGCCATTCGGTATGGCGAGATGGATATAGGCTGAGTACATCGATAGCAAAATCGATTTCCCGCTCTAGGGGAATACAAGGAAGTTCATCTGGGAACACATCTGGAAATTCATTGACTACTGGAATGGACTGAAGAATCGGGGATTCTGCTTGGACATCCTAAACCCTGACAATATGATAGATGCAACCCTTTGCTATTAACTTTTTCACCTGAAGATAGAATATGAATCTACCTTTCGACATGGCTACATTGCCTTTCCATTCTCACACTACCTCCCCTGCAAAGTGGAATCGAATAGTCTTGGTCCAACATTCTACATTGGCATAACATGGCGCTAGCCAATGCATACCCATAATTGTATCAAAATCAATCATTTATTGTTCCACTAAATCTGCTAAAGTCTAACAACCAACAACCTATATCGTGCAACCCCAATAGATACGTTTAGCTATAATAGAATTGTCGATGGGCGTAGACACTGAAAATGGTCGCTGAAGCCATTCTGGCGTTATACCGAAATTCCAGGCTACTAATGGTGTAACATAAGACAAAGTGGAGCCCGGTCTATCAAAATATAAACTGAATGAGAACAAATGTCCAACATACCTGTCATAACATCCGGTGATGACTCTTACTCCTATCGTCCCGGTAAAGCATATGTGTGATCCAGATCGGTGCCTGAACTAGATACCCCTGACCTTCCTTAGCCTCTACCAGTTGGAGTTGAGGGCCTGCGCTCTACTGAAGGTGCTGAGGCACGTGACCCTACTGAAGACCTGTCTTGTCGATCCCGATCACTATGACCTCTAGCTGGACAGTCTCTCATCATGTGATCCTCTTGTCCGCAGGTGTAACAAGTAGTAGAACCATACCTGCATGCCCCAAGATGATGTCGACTAAAAATTGGACAATGTGGCAAGGTAAGTCTGCTTTGCTTTGACCCACTTTGCTGCTACAAAACTGATGCTCGTGAGCCCTCGCCGGGTCTTGACTACCCCTAACGGTCAAATCTACCACCCTGCTGCTGCTGTGGAGGAGGAAGTCTAGGTGTTCTGATTGATAGTCGTGGCCTAGTTTGCCCTAAAACTCTGCCCGAGTGTCACTAGGTCTAGCCTTGCGGAGCTGCTCCTGATTTACCCTCTCTATCTCCCGCTGTTGCTATTTGATCCCCTCAATACTCTGAGAAAATTTCCGAATATGGGGGATATCCATGTCCTCTCGCATCGTAGCCATAATACAAGTCTCCATGTACTTTGGAAGCAGCCCTATAATAAACCTGTGCACTCTAGATGGCATAGTGTCTACAAAAGCTGATGCATATCGGTCCAAAGAATCAAACCTCAAAGCATACTCTTGGGCACTCATCGAGCCCTTCTTTAGATGTAAAAATTGATCTACCCGGGCCTGTCAAATTTCTCATAGTAAATAATGATCTAGGAAGGCCTCTGAAAAACTAGACTAAGTCGGAGGGGGAACATCTCTACCTCGGGACCTTTTCCAACTCTTATACCATAACATTTCTATGTGCCATAATCGAAATACCGCAAACTAAATCAACTCCGCGGGCATAGCATGCATCACCTTGAATATCCACTGCAGCTGGTCAAAGAAGTCCTGAGGGTCCTCATCTCGATCCGTCCCTGTGAACTTCGGGGGATTCAGAGCGAGGAACTATCGAACCCTCGAACTACCAGGTCCTCCCAAAGATTCAGCAACTATAGGTGCCACTGGTTAATGTTGTTTAGCCATTATCTGGGCTAACATGAAGACAACGCTCCTGACCTCCTGGTCTAATGGTATTGGTATAGGAACTTTTGGAGGTGGTTCTGACACATCGGCCGCTCTTCACAGCTCTTGGTGTGGCGGAGAGTGCTGGGGAGACCGAGATGAAGTCTCCCTATCTATCACTACCCGAGACTATACCCTGGACGTAACACGGCACTTGAAGTCACAAACGACCGCAAGTCAAACCCTGGTCTATCATACACTAGTATGCTGAGTAAAACAATATATATAT
>JACEIK010003438.1:35006-61478 GCA_018107945.1 Datura stramonium | reverse complement strand
CAAAGGACCCCATATCCTACATTACTCCTATTACAAGGAATTTCTTCTATATTCCCCCTTCCAGAATAAAATTTAGCAGGTATTAAAAAAATGTGGTTTATTTTTTTTATGAAAATCGATCAGATCTATTCACTTATATAGAAGAAGAATAAAAAAAAAAGAGCGGATGATTCATTTAACAGTAGAAGAGTCAGAAAAACTATTAAAAGGCGTATTACTTCAAATGTCCCAATTTATGTGATGAAACTGACCAAGGAATATATATGTAATTTACAGGAATTTATTAGTTTTAAATTTGGTATACAAAACATGCATATGTTTAATATTTTATAATAATTTTTTTTGTAATAAATAATTCGGGATATATGTGTAATGCATGTGGAGAGATGATCCCGAGAATATAAAAGTAAGATTGCAATTTTGAGTTCAAACTATGAATTCTACTGTCAAGTTATGTGATAAGAAGAAAAAAAACACAAGAAAAAAGACTGGAAAGGAAAGAAGCTAGAGAGTAATGGGACCTCAATTCGTTACATAGAGCTTATAAATATAATGGAGGTGTGTTCATGATAGGTTCTGCCAATTATGTCATACATAAAAATGAGAATATTTCAATTTTGTAGTTAACCAATACATCAAATAAATTTGACCTTTCTAATGCTTAAGATATATTTTACATGTATTATTTTTGTACTATCATTATTTAAAAACTATGTCATAGTAATAAGGTATAAACATGTAACGCACATAACCGAAAACTAGCAAATAATTAAGTGTTATGATTACAGTATTGAAATTGATAGCATATAACTAATATATTTGGTAAATCGATGCTGAATTCGAAATAGTGAGAATTTAATTACATCAATTTAATTTATATGTTTTTCATTAATACGGTAATATCTAAAGCAAATCTACAAACATATAGAAGTTATTACGCTTACACTATAAATAAGATCAATGTACTGCTCTTTAATATTATACACAATCATAAGATTTTGGTCCCTTTGGGGCGACATCCGATAAAAAAAACATAATCATAAGATTTTGAAGAGTTCCTGAAGCTATCATTCCAATTTCTGTTATTTCAAGATGTAAAAAAAAATAATTCTTTAATTTCTCTTATCTGATTTATTACTTTATTTCTTTTTATTATCTAAGCACTTTGCTGTATCTATGAATTTAGGTTTCAAAATAGTGATCTTTCAGAAAATCAGAATGGGGAGGTTCCACAAACTTATGTTTATCATGATTTCGTGCAATTCAGGTACTTCGTTTAGAGTTAATGAATTCACTACTATTATTAATTTATCAATCTTAGATTTTTTGATGAATTTCGAAAGAGAAGAGTCTTGAGGAAAGATATCTTGGCGGACTTGATATTCTATCCTGGAATTAGTAAATATAAAATTGTTATACCGCATTGAAAGATTTTATTGAAAGTATATAAAAATAATATCATGATTACGGTATGATTAATTTAGAAAATGCTTATTGCGGAATAAGAAATTTAACCAAATTAGATGAGAATAAATTAATCTTCATGTTTTATTCTAAAATTTCTATATCTTAACAAACAACAGTATAATTCAATATTTATCCCATCTTGTGGTTTGAACAAGGTTCTATCCTGAAAGTGAAAACCTTATGAATCATTAATATTATATTTGATTTATACGTCGCATTTGGTATAATATGTTATCATCTATTTTTGTATTTATAAAATTTATCTTGAATTCAATTAAATATCAGCCTTAAAATAGATCTTGAGTGAATAAATTACCAGACACACGAAAGGAATGCTATAGAAAAATATTAATATTGATTTGTATCATATTTTATTGGGTTCGAAAAATTTGTCTAGGTGTGAAAATCATTAAATTACCTAAGAAGCAATTGTTAGTTGGTTTCATCATAAATAATATATTATATATAAATTACGAAAATTTATATATTATTTTATACGAGACACAATGTAAAATAAAAATAAGAAATTAGTTACATGGGTTAAACTACAAATATTATAACTAACCCTCATATAGAAATTATATTTTAAATAATTCATAAATTCTGAATTAATATATAATATAATTTTTTTGTTCTTCTAAATAGAATGTAAGTAATCCTTATTATTATGCTAATTTATGTATTACTAAAATTTATATCACTCATTACTATTCTTTGCATTACTAATTTTCATATTATTAATTTTTCCATAATATTAACTTGTCTCCCAGACAAGGACCCCATATCATTACTCCTATTACAACAAATTTCTTCTGTATTTTCCCCACCCCATCTACCCACCCTCAGCGAGCTGAGAATAAAATTTAGCGAGGTATTAAATGTGGTTTTATTTTTCTTATAAAAATCGTCGAGATCTATTTACTTACATATAAGAAGAATCGAAAAAGGAGCGGATGATTAATGTATGATTGGAAGAGTTAGAAAAGCTATTAAAAAGCATATTATTTTAAATGTCCCAATTTATGTGATAAATCACTAATCAAGTAACATATGTAAATTTACAAGAATTTATTAGTAAAAAATTGAGATGAAATAGAAGTGAAATAGAAGGTTGTAATATTGTTATTCAAAACATGATTAACATTTTATAATGATTTTAAAATTTCTTGTAATAAATAATTATGGATATACATGGAGAGACAGTCTGACAATATGAAAGTAGGTTGAAATTCTCATTACCAAACTATGACTTCATCAAGTTATGTAGTTAGAAGAAAAAGAACACAAGAAAGAAGATTCAAAGTAAAGAAACCGAGAAATGCGACTTAAATTCCTCACATAGAGCTTATAAATGTAATGGAGGTTTGTTCGATGGAGTTCTGCAATTATGTTGTGCATAAAAAATGAGAATATTTCAATTTGTAGTTAACCAATACATCAAAAAATTTGACCTATCTAGGCTTAGATATATTGTACATGTATGTTTTGTACTATCACGGATTAAAAGTATGTCATGTTAATAAGGTATAGCGTGCAATACTAAATGTCGAAACTAGTAAATAATTACGTGGTATGATAACTGTGTTGAAATTGATAGCATATGACTAATATATTTGGTAAATCGATCTTAGTTGAAATAGTTAAGGGTAATTACATCAATTTAATTTATACTTATTTTCATTAATATCTGATAATATTTAAACAAATATATACAAACACTATAGAGATTCTTATCTGCTCTTTAATATTATACGATATAAGATTTTGAGTTCATAGAAGTTACTATCCTGCTCTTTAATATTATACAATCATAAGATTTTGAAGAGTTCTTGATGCTATCATTCCGACTTCTCTAATTTCAAGATGTAAAAAAACACATCTTTCTCTTTTCAAATTTATTACTCTATTTCTTTTTATTATCTAAGCACTTTGTTGTATCTATGAATTTAGATAATACCATTGTTATGATATGATTAAATTGAAAATGCTTATCTCGAAATAAGAAATATAACAAAATTAGATGAGAATAATTTAATCTTCACGTTTTACCAATTGGACATATCCCATCCTATGCTTCTGAACAAATGTTCTATCCTGAAAGAGAAAATCTTATGAATCATTAATATCATATTTGATTTATACGATTTACATTTGGTACAATCTATCATCTATTTTTGTATTTATTATAATTTATATTGAATTCAATTAAATATTGATGTAAAAAAAAGAAATACTAAGTGAATCAGTCCCTAATGAACACCTAAAAAGGATGTTGTCCGAATAAAATTAGTATTGATTTGTATCATGTTTGATTGGATTCTAAGAAATTTAATCTTTGTATCAAAATCAGTATTAAGTTATTCAAACAATTGTTAGTTTTGTTTTCCTCATAAATAATATATATACATAAATTGTACAAAAATTTATATATTATTTTATGCAAGATAGAATGTGAAATAAAAATGAAGATAATAGATACATGTGTTAAACTTTTAAAATGATATAACTAACCTTCATAACTAACCTTCATTATAATAAGAATTACTTTACATTCTATTTAAAGGAAAAAGATTTTACATCGTATACAAATACACTGTAATATATCAATTACTTTTAAAAAATTATATTATTAATTTATGTGGTTAAAATTTATATTATACATTGCTATTCTTTGCATTAGTAATTTTCATATTATTAATTTTTCCATAACTATTAACTTATGTCTAAACCAAACCCATATCCCTCGTGATTACAAAGTGTTTAGACAATGAATTGATCTAAACTATGTTAAACTTCCTGCAGTTTCAAACTCATCTAGCTGTATTTCCAACATGTGTGATGTCTAATTGAGAACCATTTCCAACAATGATTATATCAGATTCATTATATATTGGAGGTCGTGACAGGTTACCTAGATTGTTTTTCACGTGACCGCGACTCCCCGAGTCCACATACATACCGTCATCTCTAGTAGTTGAATTTTGAAGATGTAATGTTAACCAGTGCCTGCGGGTAGTTCATCCTACAGCATTGATAGGAATAGTCCCACTCGTAGGAAGATTCTAAGAGCAGCAGGTTATTTCTACCACAAATTTGACATGTATCACCTCGTAGAACCCTCGTATGTCCCTTTGTTCCGACTTCCTCCTGAGTACTTTGATTTCTCTCGATTATTATATCCTTGTCCGGGTTGGTGGTCTAAAACCTCTTTCCCCGGGAGTTAAATTGTTAGGACCTCTCGCCTTTGAGAATGGTTTCCTCTTCATCTACCTCTTTGGGCAGAATGTCATACCGTAGTTTTGGTGGGGAACTTATTCTCATCTTCTCATGTCAAAATCCCCGAGTGCATCGATAAACCGGTTTAGAGTAGGATAGGTGCCTTACCTAATACGATAGTTCCTCAATGTCTTCAGACTGAGACCTATATCTCAAAGCAGTTAATCACTTTGGGTTATTTTCATCAACAAGTTTGTGTATGACTGCAAGTCCATCACAAATGCCTTTGAATTCTTTGATGTACTCATCAATGTCTTTGTTTTCCAACTTAACATTCCGTAGTTGATGTTTAAGCTTGGAATTCCTTTTGTCCTTGGTTGCTTGAAGATAGGCTTCTTCTAGGCATTCCCACATCTCCTTAGCAAAGTGGAACACCCATACTATTAAGTACATGCTTTCCTCGATAGTGTACCGCAAAACCAACTCTAAGCGTAACATCTTTTCCTCCTGACCTTCCTTAATGTCACTTTCTTCAAAGCACAGCCTTTCCAGCCATTTTCATCATCTTTCTCCAAACCTTTGATGGCCGGGAGCTGGTGCCATCTCTTTTATGAGATATGTTAACTTCATCACCTCGGATAAGCAGCACTGCTGTGTTCTCCGACGAGATAAGCCAGTTTAAGTTTGATGGAACACGAGGATGAGTCGGTGCAATGACGAGGTAGAGAGTATTGGTCGAGGAAGCTTCAGCTACTTTGTTCTCCGACAGTAAATAGTTCTGCATTTCCAATACTTAAGCAAATAGAAGAGTTCTTAATGCCTAATGGTGAAAAGAATTCTCAAGTCAAGCTTTAGAGAGAGTCACCGTATTGATAATAATAATTGCTATGTAAAATGACTTATATATAGGAGAAGAATTAAGTAGAAGAGTCCTATTCTAGTTAAACAAGAAAAACTAAACACTTAGTCTCATACAATGACTTAACTACAAACTACCGAGTTCTATCATTCTGACTCTTGATCTTGATCTTTATTTTCAAAAATACACACATACACACACCTAAATAATAATTATATATTTTATATTTACGCATCCTGAAATACAAAGGTTGATTTGGTGCACCTGATCCAACGTCCGTCTCTTGTGCAGACACAATGCTGTGGTCCAGGTTTGCTTCCTTGTTGCTTTCATTTTTTGTCATTATTTCAAAAGAAAATGTGTACAATAAAAAAAAAGGCTCAAGCCAGATTCGGACTAGGAACCTTATAGTATATACTAAGGCTCAATACCATCAAACTACACAAAGGAACTATGCCAGTTTTTACTACTTAATTTATATTTATTAAGATACCTTTGATTTTATGCTTGTTGGCCAATATTATCGATAAATTGTGTCAAAGTTGTGTGACACCACATCGACTCCATTGCATATCCGTCTCTAACGGTGCCCCATAATCTTCAAATCTTGGGTTCGCCTCTGCCTATATATGTTATCACCTAATCCACGATCAAATTAGTCTAATACACCTATAATATGTTGCAGTAAATATTCATACGAATACAATTTTTTATTTACGTGGTTATACCGACCGACGACAAATACATCATGATAATTATATTTTTAAGTTACTCAAATTAGGCTTTTCAAGTTTGTGAAAAGAAAAGTATCAAGATTCTGGACTGAGTTGGTGCAAGAGGTAGTATATTATAAGAGAGATCAGGGATCGATTCTTCCATCCAATGCCTTCTCAATGGAATTCATCATACTCAGCTTGTCTAGTGCGATTTACATCTCCCCGTTTAGTTTGCGAGCTACCGCAGTGTAGGTGCGGTGTAATTTTCCCAAGGGTTACCAAAAAAAATATTTGTGAAAAGATGGGTGACCTAAATCTGGTTTAGGCTTCTCTCATACACGCCAAGAAATCAAAAGTCAACTAAGCTAATCTCATAAAAAATGACGAACCCGGGACTTTATTGTAATTTTAATTTATGTTCTAGATATTATCAGCCTATCGAATACTTGAGTTACTAGGTTTGAAATCTAATGTTTGTATATCTAGTAGATTTCTAAGAACATATATAAGTTTGAGCCAAACCATTGAATTGTTGACGATCAACCTCGTAATCTCTTTATTATACATCCACCCCTGACACAATTATTCTTAAATAAAGTTAGTATGGATAGAAAATAATGATAGAACAAAAGTAATAATTCTCTGAAGAAATTTATGAAAACTAATGTAACAAATCGTCCTCCCATTACCTGGCATTCTTGTTCTAACAAATAACTTTTTATAGCATACTATTTTTTCACTAATGTCAATTATATAGAAGATCTATAGTGCATACAACAATACTACCAAAATGCTAAGTTCTCATTGTCCTTTGTAAGAGTGGAGTCATAAACATAACCCCATTTTCTTTGAAACTCATTCTCAGACGTGAAAGGCATTTAATTGCGCCATGTTTCCCGTGATCGCTCACGTCAAAATATCGACCTTCCTTTAGAAATTGCTCCTCCGCGTCCCTTAACGTGTCAATGATAGATTGATAATAATTCAAACAATAATTATATATAACTTGTAAGTTATAATCTTCCGTCTGATCTATAAAGGTATGAATTTTTTTGATTGTATCGGAGGCATTTGTCAATGCTAAGTTGATGGCTTCCTGTGTCAACTCATAAGGCCTCCTATGAGGATTTAGGCCATAAACTTGCAAGCAAAATCTTGGATTCTTGGATTTGATGTGCACACTTTGGCTGGTAGTTACTTGTACTTGGTGTTATGAAGAAAGAAACAATTAGGCATAAGATTAGTGTTGAGACAAAGAAAGAAGAAGAAGAAGATGAAGATGAAGATGTTGTCATTGTCTTGTTTTTTCTCATATTTTTTGTCTTTTGATTGATGGATTTGTGGTAATTTTATAAGGTTAAAATTCAATGTAAATATAGATATATCTCAAGATGATTGTGTAATAATGTGTGGTAGAATATTGTTCATTAAATAGATTATGTAAATTCTAAATTATCATTATTTAATTATATATATGTCTACTTTATGCCATGTTTTGATTTTCTATTTTTGTTTAACCTTCGGAAAAAATTATGTATATTGAGAAATATTTTTATTTCATAACCTTGAGCTTGAATAATTTCCTTCTATAAAAAGTTCATTTATTTTGGCACGCCGAAGGGGAAAATATAACTCATATATTAATGAATTACCTAACTAAGACTAAGGAATAATATTGAAGTTGGCATAATTGACAAATGTTTAATTACGCGTCAACTTGGTCTAATTGGATTATTAGTAGAGCATAATTGTGTGTATGGGCGGAGATTCTCTGCTTTCAAAAATAATTAATACTTAGTTCAGACACCTCTGGGTTAAAATTACTCATTTTTACGTAAAAAATATATTTTTGTCCATTACTCCTAATAAATATCTTTAAAAAGATATACCCTTAATATTTTCTTGATTATGTAAAACTCTCTTCACTTAAATAAGGATAAAATTGGGAGAACATTAATATCTTCTTGATTATGTAAAACACCACTTATTTTAAAACAAAATTAAAAAGCTAAAACACCACTTATTTTGAATGGAGGGAGTATATACTAAATTATCAAATCGAAATTGTAAAGCTTGAAATTTCAATTCCGGTATCTCTGTGTTGAATACGTGCGCTATTTGATTTAAAATTTTGATATTTGATATAGATATGAAAAAAAATAAATTGAAATACTAATTAACGTGCTAAAAATGCATACTTAAACAATACACGCATATTAAGTAATAATAATACAAATATTAATTTTTTTCTTATTATAACATGTCTCTTAATTCTAAAATTATATATATATATATATATATATATATATATATATATATATATATATATATATCATTTTTTCAATTCCTCCATTAAGATATGGTAATATGTCTACAAATTAATTATAAAGGATGCAATAGTCAAATTATATTGCGTAATTAATTTTTTTTAAAAAGTTATGTAAAATTTTATCTTAAATATTGAATTGCAATTAATCAAGTGTTTTTTTTAAAAAAACTTTAAAGATTAAAATGATTAATTAGGACATCCCGCTGATTAAGAATAAAAGTAAAATTTAGCTTTGTCCTTTTGATGATCGGTCAACTATTTCAAAATTACCGATCCACGGTCGGAAAATTAAAGAGAGGATGAAAATATCGATTATTCAATGTAAGAAGAGATATTTAATTTTTAAAATAAAATTAAAATACTAAAATAATTTTCACCCGATTTTTTATAGTAAATTTCTTTAACATTAAAATATTATAAAGTATTTGCCTATGTATATATGAACATCAATCATCTTTCCATTTGATTTATATCATCACATCTGATGGAAATGAAAAACTAGATTCATTTACATACATATGAATTTAGTGGTACTTTTTATTTTAAATCACTCATAAAAATTCAAAACAATTTCAATTTATTCATAAAAGCAGAAAATTTTAATTTCTTAAATATCATTCTTACTTTAAAATAAAATTATTTTTTCAAATTTCACAATCTTGGCCAAATGAATCCTTAATATACAGTGCTTAAAAAATAATTTGTAATCGCTTAAATATAATGTAAACTTGAATCCATTTAGCTCCAAATCGATGATTTATCATTTACTTACCTCTCTCGAGAGCGAACCTATAGCCGCAAGTCGGTAATAGTAATCAAAATAACAATCTTTATCAAAAAGATATATTGTTCATATATGTCATTATGTTTGACCAAATAATACATATCGTGGTGCTCAACAAAATAAACTTAATAACGATAATAAAGAGAAATTATAAAAAGACTCATAAATATATTAAATTGGTTTGATCTATGTCACTACATATGATTGATATAAAAGAAAGCGGATATAAAACTAATAAGAAAATAATCTCCCTTATACAAGACTTTATTCGAGGACTACATTATGAATATTATATTGTTGTTTGAGAAGGAAAGATCCTCAATTTCAAAAAGTCCAAAATTTTTCTTCCAAAAGAGCTTCTAGCTAAATATGAAAGATTTATATTTTCCTTTTTGGAGAAAAGAAAAATCAATTATGGCAAACTCTTTATCCTTTTAAGAAAAAGCAAATTCAATTAAGATAATCTCGTAAAAAGAGAATAGATTTGAATTTTAATTTAATGGATTTTGAAATTAACATTTGTATATATATCCAGCAACTGAATACATATATAAGATTTTTGAGTTAAAACTATTAGATCGATTGATCAACCCGTAATATTTATCATACATCTTTTCAATCTCATATGATTACTTAAAATAATATGGATAAACAAAAATAGAGAATAAAGCTAATAATTCTCCAAGGAAATGTATGAAAAACTAATGTAACAAACTATTTTTCTAATATTGACATTCTTGCTTCACACATGACCTTATTACACGCACTGTTTTACCGATGTCAAATTATATAGAAGATTTATTGAAGATACAATAATAATAACAAAAATATCCAAATTTTCATTGTCCTTTGTAAGAGTTGAGTCATAAACATAACCTATTTTTCTTTGAAACCCTATTTTTCTTTGAAACCAAATTTGGCATTGAAAAATATCTAATTGGACTATGTTTCCAGCCTCGTTAACGTCAAAATATCGACCTTCATTCAAAAAGCGATCCACACCTTCTAAAATATTAATGATGAATTGGTAATAATTCAAATAAAGAATTATATATCACCTTTAAGTTATCGCTTTGTCCATTGATAAAAGGTGAATCTTTTTGTTGCTTCTGAGGTATTTGCTAATGTTAAGTTGATGGCCTCTTGTGTCAACTCATGAAGACATTTGATTCAAAGACTTTCAAGCAAAACCTTGATTCTTGATTTGATGGAACACTTTGGCCAAAGGGTTACTTGTACTTGGTACGGAAGAAAGCAACAATTAGGCATAAGACTAGTATTGAGCCAAAGGAAGAAGGATGATGTCATTGTCTTTTGCTCTTTGGGCATAAGATCAGTAATTTTATAAGGTTTGAAATTCACCTGTAAATGATTGTGAGTAAAAATGTGTGAATAAATATTATTTATTAAGTAGATTATGTAAATTCTGAATTATTATTAAATTAATTTAATTTTAATAAGTTTAATGTTAAGTTCATGTGCGCAAGTTTATTGTATGTATTTTATCATGACTTCTTACAAATTTTTATGTATTTGAGAAATTTATTTATTTCACAACCTTTTTGAGCTTAAAATAATTTTCTATAAAAGTCTTATATTAAAATTTGGAGATAAAGTGGGGTAGATCATATCAATAGCCTTCAAAACTTATCTTAAAAAAAACTAGTGAGAACTTTCTTTATCGAATGGGCATAAATATTTTCCATTTTTCTATCAAATAATTATATAATTTATAAAATATTTGCTTAAAAAAGAAAGAAAAGAAGGGATTCAAATGTATTATATTTGATTTTTCCAATAAGAGGCTACACTTAAGGGAAAAATATAACTCATAAATGCATTACCTAATTAAGACTAACGAATGATATTGAACTTGCTCTAATTGGCAAATGTTTAATTACATTACCAACTTGGTTTAACTAGATTAGTAGAGCATAAGATAAAGGGAAAAACATATTTTTCCTTTATCATTATTTTTTAAAGAATGTGAAAAGTATAAAATGGACAAGTAAAAATAAATAAAAAATATATATACTAAATTATCAAATTGAAATCGTAAAGCTTCAAATTTAGATTTTGATATGTCGCATTCAATACGGTTAAATTTGGATAACTATAACATTAACAATATTACAAAGTAATCTCATAATGGCGTAATCTATAGATTGAATTTAACTTACTACTTTAATATTATTGAGCTCATTGAACACTTAAATTAATGGGTTTGAAATCTAACATTTTTACATATTTAGTAGATTTCTAAAAACCTATATAAGACCCAGCCAGATCAAGCGCTACCATCACGCCAAAAATATGCCTAATAGCAAGGTGCAACTTTATTTCAACTAAGCCCACCAAGCAAGTGTCACGCTTGGATTATGACCCAATCTAGGCCACCGCCCTTCGTAGGCCTTGTCAAGTAGGCGTGATGTTGGCGTTACCGAACAAGGCTTAAGCCAAATTACTATTAGATCGATTGACTGCACTTTTAACTTTTATTATATATCTATCCTGATCTCACACAATTAATTAAAAACATTATCTTATGGAAAAACAAAAAAAATGATAGAAACAAATAATAATTCTTTCATGAAATTTTTTGAAAAACTAATGTGACAAATCGTTTTCCTATTATTGGAATTCTTGCTCTAACACATTACTTTTATTACGTACTACTGTTTTACTGATGTAGAATTATATAAAAGATTTACTGAAGACACAACAATGCTATCAAAAATCCCCAAGTTGTTGTTCTCTTTTGTAAGAGTGGAGTCATAAACGCAAACCTGCTATTCTTGAAATTGATTCTCACAAAGAAAAGCATCCACTTGGACCATCCACTTGGACTCTGATTCTTATCGCGTTTCACTACTATATAGACCATTCCTTTCGAAATTGATTCTTCGCGCCAATTTAAAGCATCAATGGCCGATTAACATAATACATGTAAAGTTACGACATCACTTCTAACCCAACCCAAAAGCTAGCTCATGAGGTGGAGTGGGAGTCAAGCCCATATAAACAAACCATCACCATTCCCCAACCAACGTGACTTTAACTCACTTTACCATTCCCTTTTTGGTCTTAAAGTCATATAAACAAACCATCGCACTTTTTTTTTCTAACATTGATGTTCTCTGGGTTTGCCGCTTCCGCTAGATCCGTTGTTGGTTTGGTTTGGATTTGGACGGCAAGCAGCGATTGCCAGCTGTCAGTTTTGCTTGGATTTCCACGTCGTTGTTTTGGCTTGTTTTGATTTTGACTAGGTATTTTGTTCTTATCGTGTTGTTTTGGGGTCAGCATCTTGGGTCAGATTCACTTTGCTTTTGTCAACATGGTCGAAAGAATGATTCTCTCCAATCCATTAACACTTAATTAGATGGCAAAAATTATGCGTATTGGAGTTATGTCATGAAGAATTTTCTTCTGTGGCAAAACATGTGGGGCTATGTTACTGGGGCGGAACCAAACCTAAGGATGAGAAGGCTAAGGATTTTGTATTGTCGTTGGATTTATGGGAAACTGCTAACTCCAAGGTTATCACTTGGATTAACAACTCGCAACTCGCTCAATTGGTATGCACCGGCGAAATATGACACAAAGCCTAAAGAAATCTGGGATCACGGGAGAGACCGTACACTCGGCCTAATTTCCGTCAGCTCCTGGGCCTCCAGCGTTGGCCATATCTTTACAATGATTATTATTAATCTACTATCGATGTTTTAAGTGGCGCGAAGAATCAATTTCTTTAATGCTTTAAGTCCAATACAAACATCAATTATATCGCTTTTAAGTTATGATCTTTTATCTCATCTAGAAAAGTGTCAATCTTCTTTGTCTAATAGGCATTAAACAAATGTTAAGTTGATGGCCTCTTGTGTCAACTCATAAGGACTCCTATGAGGATTTAGGCCAAATACTTGCAAGCAAAATCTTGAATTCTTGAATTTGATGCAAATACCAGTGGGACAAAGAATTACTGTACTTGTGTCATGAACAAAGCAACAATTAGACATAATATTAGTGTTGAGCCAAAAGAATTAGAAGAAGAAGATGTGTTTCATTGTCTAGTTTTGGCTACTTTTCCTCTTATGATTGATGGATTTGTAGTGATTTATAAGGTTAAATTCAATGTAATCTCAAGATGATTGTGTGCATTAATATAAAGATCTAAATTATCATCAATTTAATATATATATATACACACACTCATTTTTATGCCATGTTTATATTTTCCATTTTCATTTAACTTTTCAAAATTTTATTTCACAATATTTTGAGCTTGAATAATTTCCTTCTGTCAAAGTGAAAACCAACAAATACACCTCTCAATTTTACGAGTTAGAGTAGTATATTTATTAAAAAACTAGTGCATATATACATCATCTAATAAATTGTGCATATTTACCATTTTCGTTAATAGAATGAATTTAAAAAAATTTAAAACTAATTTTTTTATTTAAAAATATTCATATGACTTTAAAAATTACCTCACCCGGCTTTCTTTACCCTTTCGTGACCCAACTGACCCCATCCAATCAGAAAAAACTCAATTTATCTTTTATTCAGACCAAACCCAAACTCATTTTATGACTAAGTAGAAGAGGGATTGAATTTTTTTCATTTGGCTTCCAGTCTAATGGGCGTAAAAGAAAATGGATAAGGTGATTTTCAAAGTAATGTGATATTTTTAAATTTAAAAATCAGTTTTGTAACTTATTTTTTAAATTTAATAAATATAGATTTGTTAACTAAAAGGATAAATATGCACCATTTATTAAACAATTATAGTATATATGCATCACTTTAAAATAAGAAATATTTATTCTAAATTACAAATAAGAAGTATATTTGCCCTTTTACTTAGTTAAAATTTAAAGTAAAACTGGGTAGACTAAGTGTTAATAGACTTTTAAAACTTCTATCTAATTTATTTAATTAAAAAATAGAGAGAGAAATTTGTAGCATGAACATAAACATTTTCCCCATCGTTTATATATATATATATATATATATATATATATATATATATATATATATATATATATCTTTGTGGTTCGATCTTTTCAATCCCGCATGTAGTGAATGTCAACAAAGTTAGGTAGAAAGAAGGAACATGTGGAAAGAATACAAGCTACTGACAAGAAAAGGAAAAGGAAAAGAGCACAAACCTTGTCCAAATCGATCTCCTCGCTTCTCCACCTTTCTACACTCCGCTTAGTTCTATTATAAATAGAATATTTTGCTTTCATTATTTAATATACACGTATCCACAAATCCCCACAAAAATTACAATCCAAAAGAGTAAAAACATAAAGAGAGTTATACACCAAGACAAATATTATAGTCTTGAGTGTCCTCTTTAGTGAGTTATTCCTTTTCAAGTGTTTCTCCTTTGTAATTTGAGTAGTGTACTCCCATATTTATATAGTGAATCCTTCTACCCCGTGGTTTTTCTCCCCATTTATTTGAGGTTTTCCACGAAAATATTGTGTCCAACGATTTTCATTATTTATTACCATATCACACTTTAGTTGTGGTGCTTCTTCATTCCAACAAGCAGGGTATAAGAGCTTCTGCTATTCTGTCTGCTTTTTATGCGAAGGTATTATCCGTGAATAGCAAATTTTCGTGAATGGGAAAAATTCGTGAAAATACTATTCATGTGAAATAGTAAAATTTACGACACACTTTGTCACGATTGTTTGCAAAAATATTCGTAAACGATCTGTGGGCGGTGAAGAAATAACAATGTCGAGTACAACAAAGTTTGACGTTGAGAAATTCACGGGACTACCTCTCGCTGTGGAAAATGAAAAATAAGGGCGATATTGAGAAAAGAAAAATTGCCTAGTTGCAATTAAAGGCAGACCCATAGACTTTTTACCGATGGATGTTGGTGTTGAACGACGAGACGCTTGAACGCAGCTTTTTGCCGATCTACACTTGGCACTAAACGATTTGCTGCTGTCTAGTGTAATAAAACTATTTCAACAAGGAAATATGGGATACTTCATTGGATTGTATGAGACCAAGTCTTTGTATAATAAAATTTTCTTAAAAAGAAGATTGTATACTCTTCGAATGGTAGAGTCCATGCTCTGCTATCGAACACATCAATACTCAATACTCTATTTTCGCAACTTACAACAATGGGTTGCAAAATAAAGGGGACCGAACGTGCAACTTCTACTAAAGTCCGCCCGACTCATATGATCAACTCATCATCAACTCCGACGAACAATACAAACAAGCCTAGTTTTCGATGAAATCATAAATTTCACTGTCTGTAAGAAGAAAATCTACGTTAAAAATAAGGAAGATGCATAAGCAAGTTCAAAGAAGTCGAAGCTTTGACGATGGTGAGAGAAGACCAATCTAATGTGGCCCAATGGGAATCACAATCATGGTAGATCTAAATTAAGAAGTAAGAAGAATATCAAGTGTCACAACCGTGGCAAGAAAGGGCACGTCAAGAAAGATTGTTGGTTCAAGAAGAAGAGTGAACACCATGAGTCATCAAATGCTCAAGGGAATGTCAGAAATAATTTACGATGGTGATATTTTTATGTAGTGAAGCAATATCAAATAATGAAGGCAGTAAAACGTTTCTTACCGATGTCCGGATCACGGCTACAGAGCAACATGGCACATGACTTGAGAGAATGGTTCCATCAATATAAATCTATCTCAGGAGGATCTCGTGTTCATCGAGATGATCATGCTTTGAATGTTATCGTATCGGGTCCATCAAAATAAAGATGCAATGATGTATACCCGCACGTTAATTCATTCAGAGGTACGACATGTGAAAGACTTGAAGAAGAATCTATTGTCTTTGGGATAATTAGATGATACTGATGTTCATATAAGACCTACGGTGGAGTCATAAAAATATTGAGTGAAGAGCAAGATGGAAAATGGAAACTACTATAAATTCATATATGTATTTTAGTAAGAACCTATACCAAGAAGGAGAAGTATCAACCGCTGCTAGCAAGTTCATTTGAAGAATCGACGATGATGTGGCACGCAAACTTGGCCATATGTCTAACAAGGTTTGAAGATCCTTTGCCGAGCAAAAGCTTCCGTGGCTCAAAAAGGTTTCACTACCTCTTTAAGTATATCGTGGTTACCAAGAAGCAATATAGATCAAGTTTAGCAAATTCCATAAAAGAAAGGAAACATTAGATCCGGGTCCACCGATGTCCGGCAAGCACCTACGTGGAGTCCCTAGAGGAGAAAAATATTTTGCTTGGCTTATCGACAACGTCTGTGAGATGTCATGTATCCAATCAAGAGAAAGGAAAATGTTTTTCCATTTTTCAAAGAGTCTAAAGCTGTAGAACTTGAATCCAAAAGGATCAAGTGTTTCGAGGACAAATAATGGAGGAGAATACATCGGTGATGAATTTGATACAACTTCGTAAACAAGAATGTATCAAAAGGCAGTTCACGGTGGCATATACTCCACAACAAAATGGAGTAAAGAGAGACATGAAAAATTCGTTGGAACTGATGAGCCATGTTGGCAACCTGTGTGGATTGGAAAATCATCTTCGGCGTATGTACCAAAACCGCCCGTTATGTGATCAATCGGTCACCATCAACCGCAATTGATCCGAAACACCAATGGAGATGTGGACAGAAAATCGCTGACATTCTCGCCATATATTCTAAGTCCCGCTATGTTATGTACAACGCCCAAGAAAATCAAGTTGATCCAAATTCGGGAATGCATTTTCTTAGGGTATGGCGATGGCCGGGCTGTGTATCGCCATGGGATCCTACCGCCCGCAAAGTGGTAATCAGCAGGGATGTTGTATTAGAAACAAGATACAAGCAAAAAGAAAGTAGCACTTCAAATGTAAAACCAGACTACTGCGCTGAAGTTGAAAAGATAGAAGAAGTCCCAGATTCTTCTGAAGCAGCACCACGCACGAAGAACAAGAGCAGCCGAAATTGAAACTCCACAAGTTCGACTACAACTCTGGGAGAGAAGAGAACCACTGCACTCATATTATTCCCATGCAGGACAATTTTGCATACCGTCTTCCACACTGTAAGATGGAGCCTTCAACTTTTCACGAGGCTAAGGAAGGCTAAGAATCATCTCGTGGATGGTAAAGTAATGCAAGAAGAAATTCTGTCATGTTAATAAAACACTCGATCTTGTTCAATTACCAATGGTGGAAGTTTAAAGGCCATTAGAAACAAATGAGTCTACAAGATCAAACACAATGGTAATGACTGCTGCTGGAGAGGCATCGCAAGATTGGCGGTGAAAGGATTCGCTTAGAAAGAAGGTATAGACTTCCAACGATTTTCTCCAAAGGGTTCGACTCACAACAATTCGAGTGGTCCACAATCTAAGTGCTACATTTGACTCACAGACTGGAGCGCTTAGATATCAAAACCGCATTTCTTCAATAGGAGAGCTTGAAGAAGAAGAAATATATATGCTCCAATCGAAAGGTTTTGAAGAACAGAAAAGAGAACTTGGTTTTACAGTTGAACAAATCTCTATACTGGCCTCAAACAAAGGCCGAGGTGTCGCATAGAGATTTGATTCCTTCATTATAAGCCTTGGATGCAATAGACATAGTTCAGATCCTTGTGTTTATTACAAGAGATTTGGTGATGGTGATTTCATTATTTTGCCGTTGCATGTTGACGACATGTTAGCAAAAAATCTCAAAAAAAAGATTGTCTCAAAAATTTAAAGGCACAATTGGCTAGTGAGTTTGAAAACGAAGGACTTGTGACCTGTAAAACAAGATTCTGTGGGATGCAAATTGCCCAGACAAAAATAATAGGAAGATTTGGCTTTCTCAAGAGAACTACTTGAAAAATCTGCGGCCAGCTCAAGATGCAAGACTCAGAAGTTGGACTTCTACCCCACTTCCTATTAATTTCAAGTTATCCTCAAGTATGAATCCTAAGAATGAAGCGTAGAGGATGGATATGTCTCGAGCACCGTATGCACGTCAAGGGGAAGTTTAATATTCAGCCATGGTATGTACAAGACCGTACATTGCACAAGCAGTGGGAGTGGTTATTCGATACATGGCTAATCCCGATAGAGAGCATTGGAATGTTATTATTAAGAGGATCCCAGATATATCAAGGGTACCATGTTGCAATGTGTTATGGAGGACTGACTTACCTAAAGGTTATGTTGATTCGCATTATGCAAGTGATCTTGATAAAAGCAAGTCCACCACAAAAAGTTATGTTTACTCACGGAGTGAGTCAGAAGTTGGTTTCAAAACCGCAGCTTCATCGTGGCTACATCTACAACTAAGTAGAATATGCAGCGCCTACACAATAGCAAAGAGGCAATATGACAGATGTTACCGGAGGAGCTCCTGCACAAACAAGAGAAGGTTGCCTTTTTTGTGACAAGCCAAAGCGCTTTGCATCTTGCAAAGAATCCCGTGATATTCAAGGACAAAACACATATGAGTTCGCATCACTTTGTTCGTGAGAAGGTGGAAGAAGGAAGTATGGATATTCAGAAAATTCACACTAACACAATCTAGCAGATATGTTTATGAAGCCGATCACCGCAATGTTTTTATGGTGTCGATCTTCTATCGTCTCCAGCGTAAAACTTAACATTGCAAAGATTGGGTAGAAAGGATAGTGTGAAGACCTAATTGATTCCTCAATTAAATCTTCAAGTGGGAGAATGTCAACAAAGTTAGGTAGAAAGAAGGAAACATGTGGAAAGAATACAAAGTTAGTCGGACATGAAAGGAAAAGAGGACAAACCTTGTCCAAATTGATCTCTCGCTTCCACCTTTCTATTACCCGCTTAGTTCTATTATAAATAGAACATTTTGCTTTCATTATTTAATATATACATCCACAAATCCCTACAAAAATTACAATCCAATAGAGCAAAACATAAAGAGAGTTATACACTGTAAAGACAACATTATAGTCTTGAGTGTCCTTTGGGTGAGTTATTCCTTTATGCTGCTTTCTCCTTGTAATTGAGAGTAGTGTACTCTCATATTTATATAGCGAATCCTTCTACCCCGTGGTTTTCCCCTCTATTTGTTTTAGGGTTTTCACGTAAAATATTGTGTCCAACGTATTTTCATTATTTATTATCATATCAAACTTTAGTTGTGGTGCTCTCATCCCAACAAAGGAAAGTTTCTAACGATGGCTACCATTTAGTATAGTCGAAGGAAGAGAAGGAATTTAACATACTTTGCCTTTGCCATTAATAAGAGTTTAAAGTTGTTATTTTTTAAAAAATATTTCAAATTTTAGATTTATGATATCCATTTATTTTGTTATGTCAAAGGGAAAATATATATGATAAATGCATTACCTAATTTGGATCAAAGAATGAGATTGAATTTTATTACCTAACAATAAATGCATTTCCTAATTTGGATCAATGCTTCGATTATTCAACTAATTGGCAAATATTTTTGCAAGCATGGCCCAATCGGATCAATAAAGCATATGGGTGTACATAATTTGATAAATACCAGATTATATCGAATTGAAATATTAAATTTTGACATCAACATTTGGTATGGTATTTGCTTAAAATTTGAAAAAAATTATATTCGATTTTGTTACGATCCAAAATCTACAAGTTATGAGGACATCTATACTTAAGCCTGGTATGTGAACGCTAATAAGATTTTAGTCCATTTATTAACAATCAAGCGGAAATATTAAGAAAAGAGATAGAGGATTGAAGGTTGCACAGGATCGTATTTGAGAAGTGTCCCCCAATATTGATGATATTTTGGATGATGAGCCGATCCAGGCGGATAAAGTGAGTCCAGCCTAGTCACAACCTGAATTATAAAATTTTAATTTAAAAGTCTAAATAATCTCATAATCTTCAATATAAGTTTATGTTCAAGTCTTTACAATTAAAAGCACTTGTCCTTAACTTTAATTTGAGGAAAAAAAACTGTCCCATTTTGAATGGTTCAAGTGTAAAATTGACTCATCTTCTCTTAATTTGGCACAATTGTTAGTAAGACCAGTAGTTTTGAGCTATTTGTCTAGTTGGAGTGAATTTTTGAGCAAAAACGTAACAAAGGATATAATTGACCTATTTCAGATAGTTCAGGGTTATTTTGACCCTTTCCCTTTTAAAAAATATTGAAGTACTGAATATTGTATCAAAAATCATACTTACATTTACAATACACATATATTAAGTGATAACAATACACTTTTTATGTAATATGTACTGTTTGAAAATTGCAGAATCTAGAAAGTGATAAATTGACTTTAATATTGTAGTTAATATCCTTAAGGAATTTAAGTCCCCACTAATTTATCATTGGAATTGTAGTAGAATTCCTCCAAAATTTAACTATAATAAACCTATCCCTAATTTTTGAATATTTGTTAATCCATTTTCATTATTAGAAACATAAGTAAGCATACTAAATAGTAGTGAATCATAAAAACTAGCTCGATAACCATAATGTGCCTAAATAAGAAGTACAATCGAAAACCTAGTTTCATGAATACAAGAATGACTAGAGGCCAACTTCCAAAACATAACCAACATCACAAAATACAATGTTATCGAAACAAATTCAAAAAAAGTAATGCATAAATTAAATTTAATATGTAGAAAAAGTAAATTTATACTATCATTTGATTGAATTCAAGAAATTGTATAATTTACATTTGTCCTAATCATGGTAGACAGAGTTATCTGATATCTGTTGCAAGTGAGAGGTGACATATATCCCGTGAAATTAATCAAAGTGCATGCAAGTTAGCCCGAACACCACAGTTATAAAAAAATTGAGTTATCTATTTTCCTATGTTGGCTTTTGAGAATTCATAGAATATTAATCAGATAAAAAGAAGAATAAAAGCACAAGGATCTAATAAAACAAAAAGGGATCTTAATAGCTTAGTTGGTTGACTATCTAAACTTTCACTTAATTGGTAGGGGAGGAAAAACGGGGAAGGAAATTATAAAGAGTGGAATTGAGCACTTACCAATAAGGTGAAAGTTCATATAGTCAATCAACTGAACTACTAAGATATGCAAGTAAGAAAAGTTCATTGAAATAAAATTCCTTGTTGAATTCCCGCATACTTGGTGTAGAAATCCCTGAGAAAACCCTTGAAAAATCTGAGAAGAAAATTGAAACCCGTGATCCTGCTCTTTGCTTCTTGACTTAGTTGCTACGTTCTGACTTTGAGAGAATGAGAGGAATGGGAGAAAACTGTCGATTAACTCCCTAAATACCTCTGAAAATAACCCCAAACGACATAGTTTAAGAGTTAAAAAGGTAGAAAGTTATAAAAATTCCCCTGAGAAAGTCTGGAAAACTGCCCATCAAGATCCAACAGGTCACACAACGAGTCGTTGGTAGACACTACAACTCATTGGGACCAGTCGTTGGTCCTGGTCCAATAATGTAAGCTTACTAAAATTGGACAACGGGAGGGGACAATGACTCGTTGGATGAACCAACGGGTCGTTGGTTCCTCTCGTGGTCACTGGAGGGCTTTTGACCAGGAGTAGGAACTCCTACTAACGGAAGATCCAAGGACTCGTTGGTAGGACCCATGAGTCGTGGTAACTGCCCATCGTCACCACTGCTCTTCTATGAAGGATTACTGGTTCTGGCAATGGGTGGCAACATCAACTCGTTGGAATGAACCACGAGTCGTTAGTCCCACTCGTTGGTTCTAGGGAAGGTTGGGCCAAGCTTTTGAATCGAGAAACAATGAGTGAAAAATGACTCATTACTCCTCACAACGGGTCATTCCATGTCTCGTTGGTTCCCGAATGAAAACTTGCAAAGTATAATAATGACTCATACAATGGTTTGTTGGTGGTGACAATGAATCGTTGTCTGAGTCATTTTGAGACAAAGTTTTATGGTTCTTTCTGATTTTTCATGCTTAGTCTGAGTTTGGTCTAGGAAAGTATTGGGGTTGTTACAGTAACAGTTATCACTCCAACATTCAGATTGCTCAGTTTGAGGCTCTTTACGAGCGGAGGTATAGGTCACCTATTGGATGGTTCGAGGTAGGTGAGGCTACATTTGATAGGGCCAGATTCAATTCATAAGGCTATGAAGAAAGTTTAGCTTATTAGAAAAAGGCTGAAAACAACTCAGATTTGTCAGAAATCTTATGCGGATGTTAGGAGAAGAGAGCTTGAGTTTGAAGTCGATGATTGGGTGTTTCTGAAGGTGTCTCCCATGAAGGGAGTCATGAGGTTTGGTAAAAAAGGTAAGCTTAGTCCCTGATATGTTGGTACTTATAGGATTCTGAGATGAGTTGGCAAGGCGGTATACGAGTTGGAGCTACCAACAAGATTAGCTTCAGTGCATCCAGTTTTCCATGTATCTCTATTGAAAAAGTGCATTGGCGAACTAACCTTAGTTGTTCCGATACAGAGAATTTGTGTAAGGTATATCCTTACTTATAAGGAGGTTCCAGTTCAAATCCTTGATATTCAGGTTTGAAAGTTAAGAAACAAGGAAGTAGCTTCAGTAAAGGTTTTTTGGAGAAATCAACTCGTTGATGGAGCTACATGGAAAACCGAAGAAGATATGATGGCTAAATACCCGCATGTTTTTCCTTTCGACTCAGTTCCAGCATGAGGTTCTAGTTTCCTTCTTAGTATTCTATTCAGCTTCATGTAAAGTTCATGTCTCTCAGTTCCTTTCATGTTATATCATGTATGTATGTTTCATGAATTCAGTTCAGTCATGTATCTCAGTCCGGAGTCAGTCACTCCGTCGGTTTTTCAGTTTATAACTTTTAGTTCTAGGATTGCAGCTCTTTTTCTATTTTTTCAGCTTATTTAGCCTCCATTCGAGGACGAATATTCCTAAGGGGGAAATAATGTAACACCCCAAAGTTTTCTAAGACTAGGATCGAGATTTGAAATTTGACCCAACAGAAAAATCTGAGAAATGCCTCAGTACGGGCCTCAGTATGACTCGTTGTTGGGTGGTACAAGTTGTACTACTGGCCGTAACATGCCATCCAGGGGCGATGGATTGAGACTACAACAGGATTTACAGTTCGTACCTAGATGGTAAGAGTCTTACTAGGGAGTCGTAGGAAGAGATCCAGAGCAGTGCTTTGAAATGATGAGGGGAACCATGAGTCAAGGTACAATCCGTGGTAAGAACCATGGCATGAAGTTCAGAGAATGATCAGAGGCAGGACCTGAGACCATGAGACTCAGTACGAGTCGTGGTATGGTCCTACGAGTCATAGGACGGGTCTTAGTACTGGGCAGGACAATTTTTAAATATGTTTTTCCAGGGGTATTTTTGTAACGTCCTACGCTTTTAACTCCTAAATGACGTCAATTTAGAATTTCTATGGGGTCAGATTAAAGGAGTTTAACTTAGCTAAATTATTTATTCCCTTCAAAGAACAATAGTTGGAATTTCTTCTCAAGATCAAACTAGGATTCTTCTTCAAACTTTTTCAAATCTCTTGGGCTTTTTAAGACAATTTTACGAGTCAATTATCCAGGTACGTAGGGTTATGAATGCGTGAAATTCTTCCACCCTCATGTCCAATTTAATCTCTAATCTTTGATTTAAAGTCTCCAATCATGTAATGTTGAAATCTTAGGGTTTTACCCAATTCTCATGAAATCTTCCATGTTATCTCTATGGGCTTAATCCTCTGATGTTTCAATTGATGTTTATGGATTTTAGGGCAAATTTGACCCTCAATTTACTTCCTAATTTATGATTTCAAGTTTATGAAGATTATTCCTATTATGCATGTTATGAATTTCAAACTTATGAGTCCATGATTTCAAGTATAATGAATTAAATTATGTCTTATGATCACAATGCATGATTTCCACAAGAACACCTCATAAATTTATGAATTTCATAGTATGATGATTTTCTCAAGTATGCATGGCTTTTATAAATATCAAGTATATGATCATGGCCAACTCACAGGCCTATTTCATGGCTAGTTCACATATCTCAAGCATGTTTATGAATATGATGATCTCAACTACCCCACGTACTTCAAGTATGTTTCATGATTATGATATGAGCACTATATATGTTTTGGGAGTAGTATTTAACACCAATAGATCAGGGTTCCAACGCATTCAGGTCTCAAAACTACATGTCAATATAGCCATGATGGGGTCCTCCACGAGAGTTTCTCCTATGCCCGAATTGGCCACCCATGAGTGATATCACACCTATTTCATGGTTCTACCCTTGACAAGGTATAAACACACTCCCAACTAGGGATTTACAGGTCGAGCTCCATGTATGCTCACATGAGGTATGTCGATTATTAGAATCTCCCACTATTCCTCATATTTTCGGTTACTCATGTTCATGACTTATGATATTAGGTGGAACCCATCGGTGGCCCCTTAAAGTTGACACCATCTTTAACTTAGACATCTCAACTGGGCCTTGTTCATTTTAAACACCTTATGTAGGCTTCTACAGTGTCATTTTGATACTTTTTTTTATAATAAGCAAAATCAACAAGGAGAGTGTAATAAACTCGCGATGATGTGGCAAAATGAATAATTAAATAATTACATGTGGTATTTTAATTCTTTTTAAAAATAAAAAACTATTTCTTTTAATTTTAAAGCCTCTTACCGTGCATCAGCCTTATCCAAGAAATTTTCATGATGAGTTTTAGCAATTTTTGCAGCCATGGCATTGTTGGACTCTTTTTTGCCTAAGGTTAACACAGATATGAGCCTCACTTTCTCTATATCAATTAAAAAAATATTATTTAATAATTTGCTCTCAGATTTTCTACTCAAGCTCAAATAATATTGGAGTTTCATCGAAAATAATAGAATTTCACCGGAATGATAGAGCTAAAGCGAACGCGATAGCCCTCCTCCATTATTTTCAAATAATTCAAAGACAAAAGCTTTTAAGCTGAAAAATAAAAAAATAAAGAAAATATCTGATCTTCACCGAAAAATCATATGAAATCTTGCTGAAAAATCATATGACTGACATATGAAAAATCATAGGATAATCAAAATAAATCTAATTAAATGTCAGTCATATATTTAATTTACAGTTTATTTTAGGTAAAAGATTAAAATAAAACAAAAATACAAGGGAAAAAAAAAGAAAAGATGAAGAGAAGTTAGGGTGTAGAAGATGACGGCGGGTCTTCTATGTTTTTCTTTTTTATTTATTTATTTAGAGTAAATTTTAAGTGTTTCAATTCAACGAATGACTTTTTCACGCGCCTATTTGGTGTGTAAATCACGCAGGTTGCCAAGTCAGCTAAATGTGTCAAAATGACACAACGGACCTTTACTTAAGGTGTTTAAAAGGAACAAGACTTAATTGAAGTGTCTAAGTTAAAGTTGGCGTCAACTTTCGAGGGATGTCAATGGGTTCCGCCTATGATATTATGTTTTATAGTATATTTTACCCATTAATCAGTTTATGAGTTTTCACTTATGATTTCAAGCAAGACACACTATATGATTTATATTTCTAAACCTTGGGTCATTATGTTCATATTACGATGAGTAGCCTATGATTATGTATACTTCAGATATATAGATTTTAGCATGTTGTCCTTACTCTCATTGATTTATCTTGATCTATACTTATGATTTCATAGTAACATTTTACTAGCATGTTTTACTTACGTTACATACTTAGTGCATTCAAAGTACTGACTGCATACTCTATGCTATATCATTTCATGATATAGGTTCAGGCGGCCAGTTTCAGTCTCGTTGTTAGCCCCGCTCTTGCTTCGGTCCAGCTCTGTTCCCGCTTGGGTTAGTCCTCATTTTTCGAGGACATTATTAGTTTTATGTTATGAACATGTCCTTTTCAGTTTCAGACTAGTGATCTACTTGGGGGTATTGTCTCGTTAGCTCATCGTGGTAGTAGAGACTTTTCAAATAATCATGTATAGACAGTTCAACATTGTTGACTCATGTTTACGCTTATGTCGTGTGTATGCCTTACTTCCGCTTAGTAATGCTCTTAACCATGATTTGTATGTGCCATGGGTTAGCTTGGAGCCATTCGTGGTTCTAGGTTCCGTGTCTCAATCCGGGATCCCGACTCGGGTTGTGACATCATTGTAG
>JACEIK010003438.1:1314-13952 GCA_018107945.1 Datura stramonium | reverse complement strand
TAATAAAATTTTATGAGCAAAGAGTAATTAAAACTACCAATAATAGGTATACTAACTAATAATTCGTGTCAAAATTAAGGATGTCTTTGGATATTCTGACTAATACAAAGGATGAGTTTCCAAAATAAATAAAGAAATTAAAGGAATACAGTTCTATGTCTACCAAAACTCTAAACGAAGAAGCTGGATTCTGCTATTTAATTTAATTAAACAAAATTATTGAGATGGAAATATTTTGTCGAATAACGTACCCTGCCTTAATTATAAGCTGATCTTCAACTTATAGAGGTATACTAACTAATAATTCGTGTCAAAATTAAGGATGTCTTTGGATATCTGACTAATACAAAGGATGAGTTTCAAAATAAATAAAGTAAATTAAAGGAATACAGTTCTATGTCTACCAAAACTCTAAACGAAGAAGCTGGATTTGGTTATTTAATTTAATTAAACAAATATTATTGAGGATGGAAATATTTTGTCGAATAACGTACCTGCCTTAATTATAAGCTGATCTTCAACTTATAGTTTTCTACTATAAAAAGAAAGTTTAAAAAGTTTATTATTTATTATATATATATAAATTAATTTTAATTATATGTAATATATTTATAATCTCTATCGAAAAATTCGGATGAAAGCACGGCATACCAAAGAATCTAATTTGCATGATTTGTATCGTAAAAAAGGCCAATTAAGCAAACAGCGAGCAACTAATAAACTATAAATTAATAGCGGAGACGTTGCAGATTCGATGTTTTTATTGAGATTTACTTTTATATATATATATATAATCAAATTAATATATAAAAATCTAATTATTATTCACATGAGAGGTAGAAAAGAAAATTACACTATTAATTAAAGTAATTAAGGATATTGTTCATCCATCGCTCTAATTGAGGTGTATCGATCAATAGTCAATAGTTGCGCGCTTAAAGCTATAACGACGCTGGATTACTAATAATTTTTCTTCACTTTGGACATATTAAATATAATAGCGAAATTAAGAATTTCAAATACATGTTTAAGGATATTTTAAAATATATTATGTATTATTTTAAAATATCTATTAATTAATTAAATTATATTAATTTGTTATTATAATTTTTTGTTTGTGATTGTTGTAGTTTTTTTTATGTAAATTTTATCCTATCAAGTAAAAAGTAACGGAGGGAATATAAGCTTAGAATGGCCATTATTTTGCTCTCTTTCAGTTTCTTCCTTTATTGGGATAACAGCTCCAAATCCCAGGAATGCCTACCAATACATGTTCTATATATGTATATATTTTTAGTATTATCAAGCAGAGACATGAAATTAATGTTTGGACATGTAATTTTATATTGTGATTTGAAATTTAAGATGAAACGCATTGTATACGTAATTTCATCTCATAGTTTCAAATCATGAGATGGAAATCCCAAATTCTCCAAAATGCTTGATTTATGATTTAATCATGAGATGAGATTCTTAAATGCAAAATTTAACTGCAAGTGTATATTTTGTAAAAAAAAAGTGCATCATTTTATATATACCAACTATATTTACCAACCATTTATTTAATAAATGTAAACAACTTTTGCCAACTATTATATTGTCCATTTATGATTGTCCGTATCTATGGAGGATCAGATGACAAATAAGACACTACAACTCACGTTTAATTTTACTTTCTTGTTAAACTCACGCCTCTCACCTCTGTGTAATGATCGACACCTGCGCCCTATTAGTACCTAAATCGTCAAATTGATCGAGCCTAAGTGCACCTCTCGGTGTGGCCGACTCTAACTCTCTAGAATCAAGAAAATAATGGCTATATAAATAATAAAATACAACCCCATCGACAAGGAGAAGCACTGTGAAAGTAAAATGGAAGCTAACTTCAGTGGACAAACAATTATAGGGAGTCTCCGCAGCTGACAAGGCCACCATAATATCTAGCTATAACTCCGGAAAGTGTGGGGTCGATGCTAAATCGAGCCATGACCGGCCAAGTAACAAATCAGTTTAAATAGGGCCCTACACGCCAAAACATAATCTAAACACATATAGGCCCTACACGACGGGAGCATCATCTAACCAATGTGGAAGTAATGCAATCTACAAGCCTCTGGGAGTAATATAATGGTCAGGACAGGGCCCATCCACCCATCAGAGTAACAAAAAGAAATAAACTCTATCACACAAACTCCGGAAGAATGAGCTGACTACCAGACAATGGGATCGACAACGAGGGAACTGCTCGTCTATCTATACTCTACAGTAAGTTATGCACACTTCAAGAGGACGTTGGCACTACAAGATTAGTATAAACAAAGAATTTTAAATAATCAGCAAGAAATAGAACTAACAAGGATTGAAGTAAAGAAAACTACCGCATGACCGAGGTAGGTGAAATCAGACTAAACATACCGTAATAAGGAAGGTAGGTTCATACCTAACAAACGAGGCGTCTTACTGTCTAACTATCAAGAATTGTATATATAAACCTTATCATTTCTATAATCCGAAAGGTACAATTAGCATAGAGTAACCCACTCGGGCCCCCATTGAGCCCTAAAATGAGCACACCTCAATCTATATACCCCTATCCAGGTCATATCAATCAACTATCACTATAAGCGTCCCGCGATCCTCTTGTCCGCAATCGGGGTCCGCCCGCCCGACTATAGATGTACCCGAGTCCTGAGGACTTCCTCGATATCTACACCTCGCGTAGCTGGCCATGGGGTGTGTATAAGGCCAACTACGCAAATAGCGAGGATCTGGATCTCCATCTTCGTCCTCACAGACGGTGGCACGCTCCATGTAGCGACGTATCCTCGCTTCCCTACGGCGAGCGACACAACTATTAATCCTAGGGTGGGCCACGTGTTTATAATGGTGCATAATCTGTGCCCAAAACAATACAATTTACAAGTCTCAATCACAACGACAACTAAAACATGGTAACATACTCCCCGATATACTTTGATCGGGATTCATACCGGATTACTATGCTTGGGTGAAACTAACTTGCCGGAAAATTAAAAATGCCTTAACACACCTCGATCGCTTACCGATTAATCGGCGAGGTTCGACTGTGTTCAACCGTCCTTCTCAACCGAAATCGTATATTGAAAAGATAGGATTAGTTTTAACACTAAATTCAAAAAGAAAATAAAAACTTATATATAAATAATAACTATATTCCAATTTTACTAAATACGGCCGAAACCTCGTTATTTCTAGAATCTAGGAAGGAGAAATGCTTACTTAAGCCTATGATCGTATCGACCTAGTTCGGAGCAATTCCAACAACTTTGGCTCTACAGACGACGATTCGCCACGGACAATTTCACGAAACTAACTCCGTAAAATGCTCTACGTAATTTATACTTCGATACCCGGTTAATTTTGATTTGTACGGCGTTTAGCAGCGTATTTGGTTGAAAATTATAATTCCCTTCGTCCATATTCTCTCGTTGGTCGTGTTATATATGAAAATAACATGAAATCTAAGGGAAGTGAGGCCTATATATACTGGTTAAAGATACAAGGAAACGTGGGCACGTTGCCCAACGCACTCATTCTGCTCCACATGCCACGTTGCCAACGCGAGGAGCAAACCCGTGCCACTTGGGTTCTCCTGGCGCCGTCGGGCCTCTCCCCGAAATCCCGACTTGGAACTCGCCCGCCTTCCTCGGCCCTTTCCCTAGTACGTATGGCACTCTAAAACCTTTCAACCAACAAGCGAATAGGGCCGACTAAACTTAAAAACTTACTAGGGTGTAACTGCATCCAAAGTTCGATTTTGGTTGTGGTTTTTTTGAAAATGACTTGTGATAAAATGGCATTTATTATTTTATTATGAACTTTACTTATTTGTAAGATTTGTATAAGAATTTGGGAAATTTGAATAATTTTACAACTTATAGGTCTGGGAAGTTCACGCGAAAAAGTACAACTTAAAAATCCCAAATCGTACGCCCAAACAAAACTTCAAACTTCATCTCATACGATTTCATATTACGATTTCATCTCACACGCCAAAGTTATACCTCTAAAATATTAATTAAGTTTATTTTAGTTTTTCTAAGTCATGACATATTCATGTCAAATTACACACGATGGTATATATAACAAAATTATATACATTTGTAATGTAAGAGGCGTTTGGATACGCGATTTCATCTCGTTATTTGATATTGTAAGATTTAAATCGCATTTGGACATGGCTTTATCTCATGAGGTAAAATTTCAAATTATCAAAAATTTGATTTGGGATTTCAAATTCTATATGAATATTTCAACTACAAAATTTGACCCATGTTTATATTTTGTAAAAAAAATCCACCATTTTATATTTACCAACCATTTATTTCTGATATAGATAAAATTTGTTGATGATATTATTACTCTTACAAATTGCTTTTAACCATTTATATTGGATATGTTTGCCAACCATGTAGGAGGTGGATTATATTAAATAAAAAAACACCACAACTCATGTCATTTTTACTTTTTATTAAACTAAAAATTCGATCAATAAATATTGTATTTTAGAATGACTTTCTAACACATGGTATTACACTTTATGACAAATTTTACTTCTATTTTATAAGATTTTATAAAAAATGAGAAAATATTGATAGCTTTCTACAACTTATTAGGGTTTTTATATTCACTTGCGAAAAATACAACAGGTAAATTTCAAATCGTACGTCCAAACAAAACTTCACTCTGTCTCACATTTCGTCTCGCATGTACCCAAATGGATCCTTAAAATCTTTATATTATTAGATCATCTGTAAACTATAATAAATAATTTATCTTATTTGAATATAAACTCTATATTATAAAAAAAGCTTATTTCTATAAATTTCTTTTGAAATTCCTTATATTCATGGTGTTTATATAACTCAAATTCCAAAAGAAGAAGATGTAACTAGCTAAGCTAGTAGCTGGTTTGGAGGCAGTAATATTAGTTAGATGTCTTTATTAAGAAACTAATTAATATAATCTATATATCAACTACTAATTAACACGATATTTAGGTTTGGTCTGGACGTTAGTTAATCTTATAAATCAACTGAAAAAGCACATGGGCAAAAGATCACAGTTATGATGAGTGTTACAGCTGTATATATCATATCTTCTTAAGACACTGAATGACAAATTTTTAGATAAAAATGTGCATTATCCAATGATTGATTACGTGAGAAGATTTGGACAAGCGGAGATTTGAGGTTGTCCAAACACCAGACAAACAACATGACATTTGGGATTCGCCTTAATTATCACATTTATTAAAAGAGAGTTTTATTTTAAATAATTAATTATTTATTATTTTTTTATTAGATGATCAAATAGGAAAAGGTTTAATATGATTAAAAAAAAGATAATAGTACTATTAAATTGAGATCAATGATAAAAATAATTGAATTAAATTATTTTTTTAACTAACATTTAAAGTATCCTTTAAAGTTGGTGTTAATTATGAAGCATGCATAATTAAGAAGATTAGGCTACAAGCGTCCACTCACATATTCCAAAATTGATCTAACTATTTTGGAATCTTAATGAATCAATGCCTTTGCTCTTTATTGAAGTTAGAATAGTAAGTACTACCTCTGATTCATGTTAATTCATACGCATACTCAAAATAGTTATTTCAAAATATTTATTAATTTTAAAATTTAAAAACTAATTAATTATATTTTTTTAAATCTACCCTTAGTATTTAGAGTTATTCTAAAGTATGAAAGAATTATTACTATATATTTTCAAAAAAATTAATAGGAGTTATATTAATTAAATTCATTCCTATTAATTTTTTAATAGATTATAAATCTTATCAATGATTAAAATGGAACGGAAAATTACTTTACATTACTATTTCCTCCTTTTCAAAATAAATGATGTTTTTAGCTTAAACACACCCTTTAAAAAAAACTACTCATTTTCATAAAGCAAATTGTATTTCTACCAACTTACCTTTAATAAATACCTTCGAGGAAGATGTACTCTTTAATATTTTTTTGGTTATGTAAAACTCTCTGTTTAAATAATAGTAAAATTGGAAGAATATAATTAATGTCTTCTTATTTATATAAAATACCACTTATTTCGAAATAAAATTAAAAAAACTAAAACATCAATTATTTTAAATAAGAGAAAAAAAACTTGGCTGGCTGCGTTGCCTATGTTATTAATTAATCTTATAATTATAAAGCACCAAGACTTATTTCATTCTAGTGTGTTACATCGGCTCTGATTTGAAGAACCAACTATATATGTGCAACTTCGTGTAGGGCGATTTCTATTAGGATTTTGAATAAATTTTTTGTTTTATATTTTTATTTAAAAAAAAAAAAAACTCACGATCACTACTTTTTGAATGTGCTATAATAACTCGCAAATCATATATGAAATGTAACCTATATTACGCAAACTTGCAACTCTAACTTTCCCAATAAAAATATAACTCTGTATAATTCACCCTTATGAATAAATTATTTATGCACTTTAAATATAAATACAGAATTTAAATTAAAATTATTCATCTTACCAACACGTAAGTTTAGGCTGGCTCAGACTAAAGAGGAATGCAATAGTGGGGGAGGGGATGATGAGAGAGCTGATTATAGCTTTGATTCAACATTAACGGTAGTGAATTTAAATCCTAATTACTATCATCTTAAATATGCCATTCATAATTCAGAATAATAAAAATTAATTTGAAATTAAATTTAAAATTAATTTTGAAGTTTTAAAATTTTAAGACATGATTTTGATTTTAATTTTAATTTTGAATCCAAAATTTTTAAATTTTAAATTTAAATTTCATATCCAATCAAATTAAAAAATCCGAATGTTCTAGCACTAATTAATATCATCAAAATTGTTATTTGTCATTATCGTCTAATAAGTAACTTACTTTTGTGAAAATAAAATTACATCATCGTGACATAACTTAAACTCTTTGTTGTAATACTTTGTTTATTCCATCAGTCAGATACCAAGAATCAGTATCCTAGTTTATTGCTCCTCGTCTCCTCTTTTTTCTCCCCAAACAGCAGAAAATTGAAGGTGTTTAGTCGAGAGGAAAATACTTTTTAAATTTCTTTTTTTAATACTTTATAATTTGGTGTCTAAAAATTATTTTTTCTAAAAAAATAAATTTCTTAAAATGATGAAATTGATTTTCTTTATTAGAAGTAAGAAAAATAAGTTTAACGAATAATGATACATGTTGAATGTCTTTTTCCCATCCTCACACTCACTTTGCTAGCTCCCAACCTCCACTCGTACACCTCTATTCGGCGGAGCCGAGGCGGGAATAAGAGCCCGTTTGATTTAGTTGAAAAAAAGTGGTTTTTAAATGTAAGTCTTCAAAAGCTGACTTTTTAAGTGTTAAACATTTTATAAATAAACGATTATGTGTTTGGAAAAAAGTGTTGTTTGAAAAAGTTATTGATGTGTTGAATACGAAAGTGTTTGTCAAACCTTATTTTGGGTCAAATGACTGAAATGCTCTTAAAGATTTACATTAACAATATAAAAATAAATTACTATGATATTTTATTTCTAAAATAATTAAAATTAAAATTAATACATATTTTTAATATAAATTATAAATTAAAAAAACAAAAAAAACCTAAAAAAATATATAATTTAAATAAGATTAGGCAAATCTCCCTTTTTTACTTTTTATTAGGAGTATAATTCTATTTTTTATTTGTAAAATCAAATATGATAATTTAAATGAATTAATACTACCTAAATTAATTTTTAGATTTTTAATTATTATTTTCTAATATATTTAAATAAGATTAGGCAAATCTCCCTTTTTTACTTTTTATTAGGAGTATAATTCTATTTTTTATTTGTAAAATCAAATATGATAATTTAAATGAATTAATACTACCTAAATTAATTTTTTTAGATTTTTAATTATTATTTTCTAATATGCACAAAAAATTAAAATTTTGTCAAAGATTTGAGTGTCTTTGCTTTGTTTAAAAAAATTAACAAATTAATTGCATGTTTTCGTTTTTAAACTATGAACGAGTGAGTTATAAAAAAAGTTCGAGAAGAAGAGAAGAAACGGAGAAGAAGAGAAGAAGCAGAGAAGAAGAGAGATTTTCGGTACACTGTGGAGAAATGCAAGATGCGGCCACTCTAAAGAGAAGAAGAGAAAATTTAGGTTTTTTTATTTCCCTGAGAGTAATTTTAAAATTAGAAAAATAGCATGAGGATAATAAAGTAAATTTGTTGGTCAAACATAACGACTTATAAGCCAAAAACAAAAACTCAACTTTTACTTTTCAGCTTATTAAAAACAGCTTTTAACTTTTTAAGTATTTCTTGATTTACCCAAACACTCCAAAAAGCTAAAAACTGCTTATAAATTGGTCAAACCAACTTATAAACTTAACGAAATAGACTCTCCTCTAAACCCAATCTCCTTTGACAAAAAATAACATCATATATTCTAAGTTAAAATTATTTTTTAGATGTGTATGTATACTTTTTCATATTCTGAACCTTGGTGAAAATTTGGACTTTGACACTATTCCGATCCCCACCTCACCCTCGAACATATTGTTTTTCTGAATTATATAAATGTCTTTTAGACAGTACTACTAATCTAATATTTTCTCCTCACTTACCAGACATACTACTTTAAAAAAAAAAAAATTCTTCATACCAACCACACCCTGAGTGCTTTCCCCATGAAACCCCTGTTTATTGTTTTTACCCCCTGTTTATTGTTTACCAGTTACCACCCTCCCTTTCTCCCAGAAGTTGTCAATTTCTCTAAGTATAAATACTTGATTTCTTCTCCCTTTCTCCACAGGGTCCAGCACTGAATTAGTTGAGTTTTCTACCCCATTTTCCTTAGGCACTGATCATTTTATCTCTTCTATTCTTATTTCTTCAGCACCAAAACAGACTAATTTATCTTAGTTAGTAAACAAGCACAAATATAAGAAAAATGGCAAAGAATACTTCAAACGTTAATATTGGATCATCAAAGAGGAGGTATAATAACAATAATGGCTTTTCAAGCAAGTGTTCTTCCTTGATTAAAGAACAACGTGCCCGGATTTACATTCTACGTCGTTGTGCCACCATGCTTCTTTGCTGGTACATTCAAGGCGATGATTAAATTATCTGTCATGGCCCATTGCAAGGTACGGGACTTGAATCTCACATCCATATTTGCAATACACTATAGTCTTGGATTCTCCCTCCTCAATAGCTAACTTTTGGACCAATTCTCTCAACTCCATACGACACTTAAAAACTTAGCCACCATACATACAAGTTTCCCTTTTTTGGCTTCCGTTCATCAAATCCAGTTATATTCTGCCCTGTTGATCATGCGCTACTTCACCTTTTTAATTTCTTTTTCATCGATCCATTGGGTTTTTGTGGCACATGAAAAACACAGGAGATAGTTCTGTAGGACCACTTTGAAACAGAGTATTTTTTTGAGGGGGGACAAACAGAGCCGCAGGGATGATGAATAAGAAAGCTGACAAAAGAGCGAACCCAGTGCAAGAAATAAGGCTGCAATGGCAATCCATCATCTTTTTTGTTATGGAATTTACCCAGCTAAAGATATGTACTAGTAAATCGATTTGTTCTGCAACATAACAATCATAACATTCAATGTGAATTTACTGGTTTTGACATATTTAACGAAATACGGGTTCAGTTAGTTGTTAACAGATTCCATCCATCCATATCAAAAGTGCACCAATTTTAAAAACTATGAGGACGGTTAGTGTTCTAGTATATTTCAAGGAGTATTTTGAGCCCTTTTTTTTATGCATATAACACTCCGCCTATCCCAAACAGAGGAAGGAAACCTGCTGATTTGATTCAGAATTTCAGATCCGTATTCATTCTCTCGGGACTCACGTAACTGATTCCTTTTACTGACAAATCCATCGTTTGTTCCAAAAATTTTGAAATTATGAAATCTGTAATTTTCATTTCGCGCACAGAGTTGATTATCATGTTGAATGGTTTGATATCTCTGCGGACAATATTGTGCCGGTGGAGGTACAAGAGCCCGGAAGATTCTGGTGGGTTATCAGATAGGGTAAACATAACTTGCAGATATTGAATGAAACTTGATACCTTAATATATATGAAACTTGCAGACAATATTAAGATATCAACCCCCTAGTATAGTCACTCTCTTTGACACTTCAGCGCTTAGGAGGTTAAAAACTATCAAATATATAAATTTAAGAGGATAATTAAGACTACTGACATTGATAAGTTTAGAAGGTTTTTCAGGTATTCTGCCTTTATTTTTAGATTACATAATATTGCTACATAAAATATGAAAGAATGGGGTATATGGAGAGGTGTATGAGATAGTTTCACAATAAAGAAAAGGGCAACAGATAATTAGTAGTAATGAATTTATAATGCAGGTGGTAGGAGATAAGAATATCAACAACGGATAAAGATCATATTCTTTCACAGCTCGAATTAGTTTTTGAAGAAAAAAAATTAGAAATAATAATCACATTTCAACTAACATGTCAATTTTAAACAGAACATTATTAAAAAACCATCCGTATTCTCATAAAACATAGTTATGGATCCTTCATCAAAAAAATAGAGACCATAGTTATGTATCATAAAGAAAGAAAGATCTTAGGACCACTACTGCTTGTAAGACAAGCAGTAATATGTTTCACTTTGACAACATAGGTAAGTTCCCAAGAAGCTTCCTCTTGCATTCACAATTACAGTAAAGTCAATGACATTGACACCTGACCTACATATATAATCATCTCAAAACCCCAATTAATAGTCCAAGTTAATTACTTCTGACATCTAGCTGCATCCTCATTCCAATATTCCATTCCTACACATGATGCTATCTCGGAATATTGGCCCATCAGAGAGGTGGGTGTTGGCGTATTTGCTTATTTGGTGTGCAAGCAAGCTACTACTGACCAAGTCTAAGCTGAGCTATTTCTGAAATTTCACCCTACTAGATAGTCAGCAATTAAATGGAATAAAATGTACTTCCTCCGGGCATTTTACTTGTCATCCTTGCTAAAAATAGATGGTCTAAGCTATTCACACTTATCCATTTTAATTGCTACGTATACTAAGAATAGTATTTCAAAATACTTTTTGGTTTCGAAGTTCAAAAAATAATTGACCATATTTTTCTAATTTTAACCTTTATTACTTAAAGTCATTCTAAAATGAGAAAAAAATTATTATTGTATGTTTTCAAAAAATTAACATGGTTATATTAATCAAATTACCATCTCTATTAATTTTTTCTTAATGAGTGTTCAAATATTATTCTAACAATTAAAATGGAAAAGAGGAAGTACTAGTTGTCATTTTAGAAAATCAAGACATAATTGAGTATGTTTTTCCCACTTTGCCCTTAGTAATATTTGTTCTCGGAAGTAATAAACATTGACTAATTAGTATAGAAAACCTAAGTGAAGAGTACATCCACATAGTTCAATATTATGATCGCTTAGATTAACTCTCTTTTTATTTGTTAAATAGAGGATTAAACAGAAACTATTTATTGACGAGAAATTAACATTTTAAAAGATTAAAACACATAGTTTATTAAGGGGCGTGTAAACAAGAAATGTGTTAAAGTGGTCCGGAGGGAGTAATCAGGGATTGGGGGAATGAGTCAACCCAATCAATTTTGCCACTTTCATTCAGTCAGTTTTTGATTTGGTCAAACTGAGGAGGAGACTTTACTAACTTCTTGTAGCATTAAGTCCTCTTTCTCAATAACCAAAGGACATATTTTCAACTATATGTTCTTCGAAAACTTCATCTTAATCTTTCTACTGATCAAAGTTTATGAAGTTCCCTGATACTGAAGCCATATATCTAGAGCCACAGTTAAGAGTGCTTTTGGCACTTTATACGTACCAGAGTTTTTCAAATGCAAAATCCAAGATGCCGCTACCTACTAATTCTTTTCATTCAACTTGTCTCCGTCATTAGCTTTGGCCAATACGTAATGCTAATAAGAGGTGAAGATGAAACTAGTACTCCTGTAAAGGTGGATATGGGTATAATTCTTGATCTGGAAACAGTTGTGGGAAAAGTAATGCACATATCTGTCTTACTAGCCCTTGCAGATTACCATTCCGCCGCTAGTCGCAGTGCCATTAGGATAGTCCCTCACTTGAGGGATTCCAAGAAAGATGATGTTGAAGCAGCTTCCGCTGGTAAGTTCAGCTCCATGATTTACTTCTGTTATACTAGCACTTATTACTACTCTCTTTCAGGGGGCAGATCTACAGTATAAGTATAAGGTGTGGGTTCTAGCGAACCCACTGACTTCCTATATCTGTATTGAAAAATTCATTGAAAGTATATAAATATATAATGCCGAACCCAATGACAAGATGGCTCTTGGTTCAGCGGTGATTTGGGCAAGCCCGTGGGTTAGTATCTTCCTCAAAGCACCAGTTTTGGTGTTATTAACGTTTTTCTTTTTTCTTTTAAAAGAACACAAACTAATTAAAATAAAAAAGAAAGCCCGCTGCCCAGCTATCCTCTTCTTTTCTTTATTTAGTTATTATATATCTAGCCTGGCTAGCTCTATCTCAGATTTCTGGAAACAACGGGCT
>JACEIK010003437.1:73965-91460 GCA_018107945.1 Datura stramonium | reverse complement strand
GAGAAATTGGGGAAGAACACCTTGAATCACCTTCTAGACTCCTCTCTATACTCTTGCATGCATGAATGAGGCTTAACATAGGCTAATCCCCCTTAAAAGACCCTATTCTAACCTTAAAACGACATAGTTTAGGCCTTAGGAATTTAGAAATTATGAGAACACCCTTACTAAAAAACGCAGGAAATTCCTGGTTGTCAGTTCCTACGAGGGACCTCACAAGTCGTTTCCAAGGGGCAAGACTCGTCGCCTGAATCCGTCACGCTCACTGGCCAAAATACTCAAGGGACCCCACGAGGGACCCCATGAATCGTGGTGGCTAACCGCGACTTGTGGTCACCACCCGTGATCTCCACTTCCAAAAGCCTTGATCAACCATGAAAATCAAGCCACGGGTGACCTCACGATTCGTGAGGTCTGACCACACCTCGTGGTCACCATCTGTGGTCTTCACTTCCCTTTCCCACTTTGCCAACCGGTCCACCTAGGCCACGTGATACTTAACGAGTCGTGTGGCCTGACCATGACTCGTGGACATGCCCGTGGTCTCACCCCTAAAACTTGGTTGTGCCCTGCTTAACCACGAGTCACTTTATGACTCATGGTCACTCCTTACGACCCACCTCATGGGTCGTTCTGTGACCTGGTGCAGATTTCCAACTTTCTCTGTTTTAACTCTCGAGTCTGATAATTGGGTTCCCGGGGTATAACAATTGCCCTCCAAGAACCAAAGAGGCATAGGATGACTCATTGGAAGAAGTAACGATCCATCATGTTGTCCATTGCATCCCGGGTTTAGAAACCTACCTGACATATCCCAGAAGCAACAAGTGAAACTAATGGCTCATGGTTCCTACCAACGAGCCATTGCTACCACCCATAATCAAGTCCCAAGTCCTAACAGTGTTGACCACGAGTCGATGCAATGACCCGTTGGTTCTACCAACGAGTCATTGCTTTGCCCATTGTTGTATGGCCCAGATTTCCCCTACCAATGACAACGACAGGTACCAATGACCCATTGGTTCTCTCAATGATTCATGGTATTCTCCCATGGTCCCATTCTAGTAAGCCCAAGATTTAGGCCCAGGACCAATGACTGGTCCCAATGAGTCATGGTATCAACCAACGACTCGTTGAGTGACCCGTTGGTCCCTGTCGGACAGTTTTCCAAATTTTTCTCCCAGGTTTATTTTAGTAACATCTCATCTTTTTAATCCATAAACTAAATCGTTTTGGGTTATATTTAGGGGATTTAGAGGGGTAATCGACATTTATAGTACATTCTTCTCATTCCCTCAGAAGTCAGAATGTAGAACTTTTTTGAAAAAGCACAGAGCAGAAAAAAGGGTTCAACTTTTCTTCCTCAATCTTCTAAAGGGTTTTCTCCGGGGTTTTCATCACCAGGTATGTGAGAATTTAGCAAGGGAATTGTCCTTACCTTGTGCCCCAAAATCTGTCTAAATTTTCTTATCAGTTCTAGGGCCTGAGTTTTGAATGAGAATAAATATTCAGCCAGATTCCGTCTATATCATGTGGAATCTTATTCATGTTAATTGTTACTATATTTTTACTACCTCGCTATCATGTTGGTACTTGTTCTTGTAAAGGTTGTTTTAGTCCTAGCTTTTGAATATAGTAAATTAAAGTCTTGCATAATTGATTAGCTATTCATGTTGCATGATTCCAGCAGTGTTGAGATTCCCATGTTATTAATATCAATTGAAATCTCAGTCAATTGCATGCTAGTCCAGTTTCATTCTGACTATTAGCATACTCAGTATTTTCAAAAATGTCAGCTGATCAGTTTGACTATAGTCTTTTCTTGACGTGTCAGTAGTGCCTCCCAAATATCAGTTATCAGATATTAGTTTGTCCTTTAGACGGTTAAGACACTTCCAGATAAGCAGCTCTAGAAAATCTTAGACACCAGTTACAGAATCCGATCCGATAAGACTTCAAGGTACTTCTAGATAAGTATCCCTGATTTAGTCTTGGACCCTAGTTTCGAGCTATCAACTTAGTAGTCAGATTAGGACTATCCAGTGGGAGTAGGACTTAGCACCGAGTGGACCGAGGATCCAATGCACCCAGTTTTCTAGAACTACATTGTCATCGTAGGTTATTTTATAAATCCTATGGCCCCAGATATATGATCACCCTATTCATGTCTTTATACCCTAGAAAGGTATATTGGGCCCTATCAATGGGGCGTATATGTCGAACTCCATATCTAGATCGCGTGGTTACATGTTGGTTATAGACTCTCCCACTAGTCAATTAAGTTTAGCTCAATTCAGTTCAGTTCAGATTAGCTCAGCTCAGTATTTCAGATTCAGGACATGTCTAGACACCAGCAAGGTTCATTATTCACCATACCAGTTATTTTTTAGTTGTTCAGTTTTCAGTATTTCAGTTGGTCATTTCATGTCATTTCTGTTCACTTATTTGTTCTTTCATGTTATTATATCCCTCGCATGCTCAATACATTCAAAGTACTGACGCATTCCTTCTATGTTTTATCGTATCATGATACAGGCGCAGGTTCTCAGCCCCAGCATCATTGTAGATTCCTTCAGGAGATTTCAGTAGAAGCATTTGGCGAGTCCTCATCTTTCGAGGATGATATTTATTTTTCAGTTATTTTCTTTCAGTTCAACTTTATAGTTAGCTGGGGGCTTGTCCCAGCAACTCATCATTGGTAGATGGCTTTCAGACATAGACTCAGATCACTAGTGTTGTATTTTTTGTTAAAATGTATTGACTCTTGTCAACTCAATTTTCTTAAATTATTTTATTTATTTAAGGCTTCCACTTATGATTACTCAATTTACCAGTGTTATGATAGACCATGGGTTGGCTTGGGGTTACTTGTGACTCCAAGTACAGTGTCTCGTCCAAGGTATAGACTCAGGTCGTGAAAAACTTAGTATCAGAGCACTAGGTTTAGAGTATCCAAGGACGTCTGAGAGTCGCATCAAGTAGATTCCTTTTCATGGGTATGAAGCGCACCACACTTATGACGGGGAGGCTACAAGACGTTATTAGGAAAACTCCATTTTGTTCACACTCCTTATCGTTCATTGAACTTCAATTCCAAAAACATACTCCAAACTCGTGCCCTATTTCATTTCAGTGAAACTATGCCTCCAAGATACAAAAATAGAAGAAGGGCTAGCAATGCTAACCGACCTACCCCACCAGCTCCAGCAGCCCCTCAGGATGATCAAGTGTCCTCAGCAAAGTTTCGAGCGGCAACCCAGCTGCTGGCTCAGATAGTAAAAAACCATGTGAACCAGCATGTGATTTTGGTAAACTCAAACGGGTCCACAGCAGCTGTCAAAGTTCGGGACTTCACCCGAATGAACCCTGTAGCCTTTCATGGATCCAAGGTAGGAGAGGACCCACAGGTGTTTGTAGATGAGGTGTGGAATATCACCCGGATTATGGGTGTTAATTTCGTGGAGAGTGCTGATCTAGCTGCCTACCAGTTGAAAGGGGTGGCACAGATTTGGTACGATCAGTGGAAGGAAGGGAGACCAGCAAGAGCAAAACCAGTGGAGTGGGAAGAGTTCACCTCAGCATTCTTAGATAGATTCTTCCCCCGGGAGTTGAGGGAGGTTAAGGTCGCAGAATTTATTAACTTGAAGCAGGGTAACAGGACCGTGGAGGAATATGCATTGGAGTTCACGCGGGTATCAAAGTATGCTCCGGAGATGGGAGCTGAGTCAAGGGCTTTCATGCTTAAGTTCATCAATGAAGTATAAAACCTGCTACTTAAGGAGTGCAGGACTGTGATGCTCATAAAAGATATTGACCTCTCCAACCTCATCATTCATGCCCAACAGATTGAGGCAGAAAAGTTGAAAGATATGGAGCGGGAGAATAAGCGGGCTAGAATTGGCAAATCAGATTATGGCCACCAGAGGTCTGGCGGTAGTAGCCACCCACAGCAGTAGCAGCAGCAGCAAAGGACTCCAACACCCACTTCGGCCAGTGCCCCTACTTTTCGATCCCGCAAGGATCGGAAGTATGGAGCATCTGGCTCTCAGTCCCAGAGTCATAGCGCCAGTAACCATTATCCATTTTGCCGTAAGTGTGGCAAGAATAATCCAGGTCAATGCCTCTAGGGCAAAAAGGGTTGCTTTGGGTGTGGATAGCTAGGTCATTGTCTAAGGGAATGTCCGTCAACAGGACGGGGGAGATCACAGTCTGCCACTTCAGCAGCTACAGTAGGCTGATCAGCTCAACAGGCCAATACTTCAGGTACGGATGGTGGTCAGCGCCAAAATCACTTTTATGCTTTATCGTCTCGTTAGGATCTGGAGAGCTCACCTGACGTGGTCACGGGTATGTTATGTCTCTTCCACCTAGATGTGTATGCCCTACTAGATCCAGGAGCCACACTATCATTTGTGACTCCCTATGTAACTTTCCAATTTGAAATCAGTCCAAAAGTCCTCTCGGAACCATTCTCAGTCTACCCCAGTTGGCGAGTCAGTTAGAGCCAATCGGGTGTATAGAAACTACCCAATCTCAGTATTGAATAAGGTCATTCCAACTGATCTAGTAGAGTTAGACATGGTCGATTTTGATCTCATTCTTGGCATGGATTGGTTACACTACGGTTATGCCTCATTCGACTGCAAAACTATAGTCGTCAGATTTCAGTTTCCTAATGAGACAGTTATAGAATATATGGGTTGTAGTTCATTGCCTAAGGGTCAGTTTATTTCCTACCTTAAGGAAAGGAAGCTCATTACTAAAGGGTTCATTTATCAGCTAGTTCGGGTCAAAGAATCCAGCTTTGAGACCCCAACTATCCAGTCAGTTCCAGTTGTTAGAAAGTTCCCTAACATGTTTCCCGAAGATCATCTCAGAGTCCCTCCCGAGCGGGAAATAGACTTCGGCATAGACCTTCTAGATACTCATCCCATCTCCATTCCTCCTTACAAAATGGCTCCAGATGATCTTAAGGAGTTGAAGGAGCAGCAAAAAGACCTTCTTGATAAAGGTTTCATCAGGCCCAACATCTCTCCATGGGGTGCTCCAGTGCTATTCGTGCGAAAGAAAGAGCGTACTCTCAGAATGTGTATCGATTACCATCAAGTGAACAAAGTTACCATTAAGAACAGGTATCCCCTACCCAGGATTGATGACTTGTTCGATAAGCTTCAAGGAGTTAGTTGTTTTCCCACGGTAGATCTCAGGTCAGGGTATCATCAGCTTAGAGTCAAAGAATGTGACATATCGAAAACAACCTTCAAAACTCGGTATGGTTACTAGAATTCGTGGTTATGTCCTTTGGACTAACTAATGCCCCTGCAACTTTCATGGACCTGATGAACAGGGTTTTCAAGTAATATCTAGGCATGTTCGTCATTATATTCATTGATGAAATTCTGGTATATTCCAGAAACGATGAGGAACATGCTAACCATTTGAGGATAGTGCTACAGACGCTCAGAGACCGCTATTTGTTCTCTTAATTCAGCAAATGTGAATCCTGGTTAAATTCTGTGACTTTTCTTGGTCATGTGGTCTCAAGTGAGGGTATTCATGTAGATCCTCAAAAGATACCAGCGATGAAAGACTGGCCAAGACCTACTTCCCCAACCAATATCAGAAGCTTTCTAGGTCTAGCCGATTATTACCGACATTTTTTAGAAGGAATCTCCTCTATTGCGTCTCCTCTAACTAAGTTAACTCAGAAAAAGGTGAAGTTTCAGTGGTCAGATGCGTGTGAGAAGAGTTTTCAGGAGTTGAAGACTCGACTCAATACAACTCCAATTTTAACCTTACACGACGGAACAAATGGGTTCGTGGTATATTGCGATGCTTTCAGAATGGGACTCGATTGCATTCTGATGCAGTGGGGTAAGGTGATAGCTTACAACCCCAGATAGTTCAAGGTTCATGAAAAGAACTACCCAACTTATCATCTTGAATTGGCAGCGATGGTGTTTGCTTTAAAGATATGGAAGCATTATCTTTATGGGGTTCACGTGGATGTTTCCACCCACCACAAGAACCTTCAGTATGTGTTCAGTCAGAAAGACTTGAATCTTCACCAGAAAAGGTGGTTGGAGCTATTAAAGGATTATTACATGAGTGTGTTATACCACAGAGGCAAGGCCAATGTATGGATGATGCCCTAAGCAGGATCTTCATGGGGAGCGTTGCTCATGTTGAAGAGGACAGAAAAGAACTGGCAAAAAATATTCACAGGTTAGCTTGGTTGGGAGTGTAGTTGGTTGATTCAGCTGAGGGCAGAGGGGTAATTCAAAGTGGGTAAGATTCCCTGTTAGTTGTTGAGGTTAAGTCAAGGCAGGATGAAGATCTCATACTCTTAAGCTAAAAGAAGTAGTTCTCAGAAAAAAAGTAAAGACTTTCTCCAAAGGGGGAGATGGCGTGCTTTGTTACCAAGGCAGACTTTGTGTACCGGATGTAGGTGACTTAAGACAGAAAATACTGGCAGACGCACACAATTTCATATATTCTATCCACCCAAGTGCCACTAAGATGTACTGTGATCTACGGGATATCTATTGGTAGAACGACATGAAAAGAGACATTGCAAAATTTGTGGCTAAGTGCCGGAACTGCCAGCAGGTTAAGGTGGAACACCAGAGACCTGGAGGTATGACTCAGGATATCACCATACCCACATAGAATTGGGAAGAAATGAATATGGACTTTATTACAGGTCTACCTCGTACTCGTCGGTGACATGACTCAATTTGGATGATAGTGGATCGGATGACCAAGTCAGCACATTTCCTCCCAGTTAAAACTACAGACTCAACTGAGGATTATGCTAGGTTGTAAGTCCAAGAATTAGTTAGACTACATGGAGTTCCCTTGTACATTATTTCAGATAGAGGTACCCAGTGCACCTTACATTTCCAGAAGTCATTTCAGAAAGGAAACAATACCTAGGTCAAGCTCAGCACAGCTTTTCACCCTCATACATATGGACAAGTTGAGCGGACTATTTAGACCTTAGAAGATATGCTGAGAGCTTGTGTGATCGATTTCAAGGGCAGTTGGGATGATCACTTGCCTCTCATCGAGTTTGCGTACGACAACAGCTACCACTCCAGTATTTAGATGGCCCCATTTTAGGCATTATATGGTAGGAGGTGTAGGTCTCCTATAGGGTGGTTTGAGGTTGGTGAAGCTACCTTAATAGGGCCAGACTCAGTTCATGAATCTATGCAGAAGGTGCAACTTATCAGGGAGAGGTTGAAAACAGCACAAAGCTGACAGAAATCTTATGCTGATGTGAGGAGGAGAGAGTTAGAGTTTGCTGTAGATGATTGGATTTACCTAAAAATTTCACCTATGAAAAGGGGTGATGAGGTTTGGAAAGAAAGGGAAACTATGTACGAGATATGTAGGACCCTATAGGATTCTGAGGCGAATTGGCAAGGTGGCATATGAGTTAGAATTACCTCCAGAGCTATCATCGGTACACCTAGTCTTCTATGTGTTACTATTAAATAAGTGCATCGGTGATCCAACTTCTGTTGTGCCACTAGATAGCGTGGGAGTGAAGGATAATCTCTCTTATGAAGAGGTCCCAGTTTAGATCCTAGACCGTCAAGTTTGTAAGTAGTCCTCTGGAGGAACCAGCTAGTTGAGGAGCCACATGGGAGGCAGAAGCGGACATGATGGCCAAATACCCTCATTTATTCCCTTCTAGTTCAGTTCCAGCATCAGGTACTAAATTCCTTTTAAATACTTTTTTCAGTTCTGTACTCATCAGCTTCAACATGCATTCTAGTTGTATCAACTCTACTAGCGTGGTTAAATTAGTTTGGAGTTAGTCATTCCAACAGAAATCAATTCATAGTCTCAGTTTGGGAATTGCAGCTCTTTTCCCAAATTTTCAACAGTTTTAGCCTTCATTCGAGGACGAATAATCCTAAGGGAGAGATATTGTAATACCCCAAAACTTTTCTAGACCAAACTCAGCTAAAAAATTTATCACAGAACAACCCAGACAACAGATCGTGGTCACTTCTAATGAGTCGTTTTCAGCTCGGAAAAATTTTCCTCCGAGAACCAATGAGGCATAGGATGACTCGTTTGAAGAAGTAACGAGCTGTCCTATCATCCGTTGCATCCCAAGTTCAGAAATCTACTTGACATCTCCCAAAAGTAACAAGTGGAACTAACGGCTCGTGGTTCCTACCAACGATATGTTGCTACCACCCGTAATCATGTCCCAAGTCCTAACAGTGTTGACCAAGAGTCGATGCAACGACCTGTTGGTTCTACCAATCAGTCGTTGCATTGCTCATTGTCTTAGGGCCTATATTTCCCCTACCAGTGACAACGAGAGGTACCAATGACCCATCGGTTCTCCCAACGATTCATGGTATCCTCCTGTGGTCCCATTCCAGTAAGCCCAAGATTTAGGCCCAGAACCAACGACCGGTCCCAATGAGTCATGGTATAATCCAATGACTCGTTAAGTGACCCGTTGGTCTTTGTCGAGAAGTTTTCTAGATTTTTTTCTCAGGGTTATTTTAGTAACTTCTCACCTTTTTAATCTCTAACTATGTCATTTTGGCTTATATTCAAGGGATTTGGAGGGGTAATCAACATTTATACTTCATTCCTCTCATTCCCTTAGAAGTCTGAACGTAGAATTTTTTTTCAGAAAGCACAGAGCAGAAGCAAGGGTTCAATTTTTCTTCTCCGATCTTCTGAAGGGTTTTATCCAGGGTTTTCATCACCAGGTTTGTGAGAATTTAGCAAGGGAATTGTCCTTCCCTCATGTCCCGAAACCCATCTAAATTTTCTTATCAATTCTAGGGCTTGAGTTTCAAATGTGAATAAATTTTCAGCCAAATTCCGTCTATATCATGTGGAATCTTGTTCATGTTAATTGTTACTATATTTTCACTACCTAGCTATCATGTTGATACTTGTTTTTGTAAAGATGGTTTTAACCCTAACTTTTGAATGCAGTAAATTAGAGTCTTGCATAATTGATTAGCTATTCATGTTGCTTGATTATAGCAGTTTTGGGATTCCCATGTTATTAATATCAGTTGAAATCTCAGTCGGTTGTATTCTAGTACAGTTTTATTCTGAATATTAGTATACTCAGTATTTTCATAAATGTCAGCTAATACGTTTGACTATAGTCTTTTTTTGAGGTGTCAGTAGTGCCTCCCAAATATCAATTATCAATTATCAGATATAAGTTTGTTCTTTAGAAGGTTACAACACTTCCCGATAAGCAGCTCTGGCCAGTCTTAGAACACCAGTTACAGAATCCGGTTTGATAAGACTCTGAAGGTACTTCTAGATAAGTGTCCCTGATTTAATCTTGGACCCCAGTTTTGAGTTATCAACTTAGTAGTCAGATTAGGACTATCGAGTGGGAGCAGGACTTAGCACCGAGCGGATCGGGGTTTCAGCGCACCTAAAAATATGTTTCCACCGTAGATTATTTTATTGGCCCTATGGCCGCGAATTTGTGATCAGTCAGTTCATGTCTTTATACCCTGGCAAGATATATCGGGTCCTGTCGATGGGGTGTATACATCTAACTCCACGTCTAGCTCACGTGGTTATATGTCGATTATAGACTCTCCCACTAGTCAGTTCAATTCATCTCAGTTCAATTCAGTTCAGCTTAGCTCAGCTCAGTATTTCAGATTCAGGACATGTCTAGACCACCAGCAAGGTTCATTATTGACCATATCAGTTATTTTTCAGTTGTTCAATTTTCATTATTTCAGTTGGTCATTTCATGTCATTTCTATTCAGTTATTTGTTCTTTCATGTTATTTTATCTCTCTCTTACTCAGTACATTCAAAGTACTGACACATACCTTCTATGTTGTATCGTATCATGATACAAGCGCAGGTTCTTAGCTCCAGCATTGTTAGTACATTCTTTCAGGCGATTTCAGTAGAAGTAGTTGGTGTGTCCTCATCTTTCGAGGACGGTATTTATTTTTCAGTTATTTTATTTCAGTTAGACTTTAGAGTTAACAGGAGGTTTGTCCTAGCAACTTATCATTGGTAGATGGCTTTTAGACATAGACTCTGATCATCAGTGTTGTATTTTTTGTTCAGATGTATTAACTCTTGTCAACTCAATTTTTTTAAATGATTTTATTTATTTAAAGCTTCCGCTTATGATTACTCAATTTATCAGCGTTATGATAGACCATGGGTTGGCTTGGAGTTACTTGTGACTTCAAGTACCGTGTCTCATCCAGGGTATAGGCTCAGGCCGTGACATCTAGGTCATCAAATGTACTTATACTCTTAATCTTGATATAATTATTATGATCAATGTAATTTGTTTGTTGTTTTAGTCTATCAAAGGGTGAAACTCGATCTTTCGTGAGTTAAAATGTTCCTGATAGGTTGGATGATGACAAATGACATTTATAATAATTTGTTGATGGAATCCATGTCTTAGAATTGAGATTGATGATACCTCTTTATGATTGCTTATAATTTTTCATGTGAAAACCCTGCAGGTTGATTTAGTATCGGTCACATGAAATAAGTTAATTGTTTGACTAAACAATTAAATTAATCAATGAATTAAATAGTTAAAAATTTAATTCTATTGATTGGTATTTGTAATCTTAACATGGGAAGTTAAATAAGATTTAATAAATGATTTTGAAATTATACTGAGGAGTGCAATTACAAATTTGTAGTGAAATAATCTGTAATTTATTATAGTAGGTTAATTTATTCATTTTGCAAATTAATACCATAATGGAAGCCTCACTAATTACATCTGTAGTCTTTCCTATGCCTGATTAATTAATGAATTTGGAAAGGAAGAAACTCAGTTTTCTAGAAGAAGTAAAATCTTACAAGATTTTGGTTAAAATAAACTGGTCTTCTAGAAGGAAAGTTTGACTATTACTTGGAGAAAAAGATTCCTATACGTTTTGGTACTAGGATTTTATACCCTAAAACGTAGGTATAAATAGGATGATCTTCCTCCATGAAATATGATGGAGAACTTTTGACCTTTCTGAGAAGCAGTACTTACCCACACAAGTATTCCCTACTGGAGATTTTTGAGGCTATAGTAGAAGATCGCAGACCTGGAGAACGCATTGGAAAAGTTGTATAAAGCTTCAAGAGGATTGATTCATTGTCACGCTTCAAGAGATAAGTATTGATTTTACATTTGATAAAAATCTGTATTTATGTGTTGTCTATATTACATACAAATTTAATTCTGAATTATTGCTTTCGTTGCGTATGTGTTAAATCTAGCAATTGGCATCAAGAGACACACTTGCATCTAAATAGATAACCTAGATAATATATATGTGTGTGTGTTCATAATTTATGAACTTGTCGAAAATCATATGTAAAGTTTAATACGCTGCCAAGAGACGATGGCGTGGTCCAAAACCTGGAACTATTGAAAAAAAATAATTTTAACCATTGTTATGATTATAGTGGATTGTTCTTTAACTCTCGAAGCAATCGGAATAGTTTTTGTTAATCAACTATTGGTTTACTCGCCACTTTGGACAAGATTTTCATATCTTGCAAAGTGAATCTAAGTCTCAGTGACGGCTATTTTTTTCTTCTTAGGATAACCTTTTTCTTTGATAAGTTTTATATTCCTTCTTGGTTATGTTAGAGATGAATTACATATGAATTTTTAAATTGGTGGCTGTGACAATCGCTATGGCTTTCTTGGTTATTCTCTCTGATTATATATTTGAATGAGAAGGTTATAATTACATGAGCCTTACATTATTATACTTTAATTCGTATAAATTAAGAATTTATGATTGATAAATAATTACTTTCATCGTGGAGTATTTATTTGAAATTGGTGAAATTTTTTAAAGTTTTATACACATGAAATTATAATAATACATAGATTGAGAATTATGATTAATAAATAGGATCCATTATGATATAATGATCTATTTATTTGAGTCGGTAAATATTTTCAACGTGTTGTGAAAAATTATCATGGATAAGTGTATGCTAGTGATAGAATTTTATCTATCGAAAGGAGATTTATCTTTGGGTACTAGTAACACTTAATTAATTCATGAGAAGAGATATTGGAGTTTTCACTCGAAAGGGAGAAATATAATATCTTGGATTATCATGTGTATTTAGCGAAATAACAATTAATTATTAAAAGGTGTTGTGTGTTTTTGCCAAAAGAAACCCACATTGTATATCTTATGCCCGTGGATAATTAGGAGAATGAAATATTAAATCGGGTTATTTTAATCCTTAACTTTGCCTAAAACGATCATTTCAGATTTGATCATAGTTTGGCGGTCATGAATTTCATGATCTCAGATTGACCTGAAATTTGATGAGACCATAGAAAATGACCTGGTGAACGAAGCTCATGACTTTGTAGTATCAATGTTGTAGTCATTATTCTGAGGTCGTACGTATAGATGGATTTTAGTTAGTTTGTTGGATTAAAATTTGATAAGTATGAAAAATATTATTCTTTATATCGATTTTATTTATGTTAAATATAAAACATGCTTACACATGATGATTTAACATGAATTGATATATGATAAGAATATAGATCAGATTATTTTTTCCTTAAATCGGCTGAATTGACTATTTTTCGAATTTGGTCATATATTTGGAGATCGAAAATTTTACGATCTTTGATTGACCTAAAATTTGGTAGATTCACCGGAAACGAACCACTGAACAATACACACTGCTATGCAGTGAGTAACATCATTTTTTGGCCATTCGGAGTCGTTTTAATGGATTTTTGGATATTTTTCTATTTTCTGAAAAATTAAAAATTAAGAAAAAATTATTTTCTTTCAACCAGTGGTGGTAGAGTTTAATTTCTATTGTCTCCATTAATATGTAACAGTAATGTAATGAGTTTACATGTTGACATTGATCTGCTTTCTCCATCGGATAAACTCATTGTGATCAATTACTGTGGTTCTCGTCACTAGTTATTGATAACTTGTATTAACTCTCTAACTGAGTTACATGTTGAATCAATTGAACTAGGGATGATAATAGTGATATTCACTTGGCTTAAATTAATAATATACTCTCCATCTAAGTTAACTTTAATTTTAAGTTATTTGAGTGAATAATCTAACATCACATATGTGTGTTGCATGAGTAGTTCTTTTCCAATCGAATTTTACTATTCAAGATGCATGGATATATATATATGTGGTGTATTTTGAATTTTAATACTCGATGATGCATTACTTTAATTTATTTCACATGCATGTTATATTATTTGAATAATAATTCATAATTAATAAATAGTTTCTGCTAAGTGATCTATTTATTTGGGATCATTAAAAATTATTATTTTATTCATGTGAAATTATATTATGCATGGATTGAGAATTTGATTAACAAAGAGCTTCCATCAAGCGATTTATTTGATTAAATCATTGATATTCTCAATGTACCATGTATAATTGTTCGTGATCATGTGGTGATAGAAATTATTTCTATGGTCGCGTTATTAATTACAAGTAAGATAATAAATTTACGCATTGACTTTAGGTTTTCCTCCATAACTGATAGATTTATTGCAAGTTCACTAGGTAAAATTTATAGTAATTGATAGCATGTATTAACTCTCCCTCTGAGTTTATATGTTGGATCAATTTTAAAATTTTAATATGGACATGTAAAGTGGTGATCGATATTAATTCATATGAAAAGTGAGATAATAAATTTACGTGTTGACTTTAGATCTTCCTCCATAAAGAATTAATTTATTATGGGTTGTCATTAGATAAAACCACTAGTTATTGAAAATAGTAATGAGTTTACATGTTGATATTAGTCTTCTTTCACCATCCGATAGACTCATTACGGTCAATTATTGTATTTTTCGTCACTAGTTATTGATAACTTGTATTAACTCCCCAACTGAGTTACATGTTGGATAAATGGAACTAGTGTTCAATAATTATATACAATTAACTAAAAGTAACAATTTACTCTCCAACTGAGTTAGTTTTATTTCTTTTTGAATTGTATTAATCTTGCTTAATTTATATAGATTGCATGAGTAGTGTTTTTCCCATCGAAAATTACTATTCATATGCATGTATGTATATATATTGATAAATGCAGTCTGAATTTAATTATTCAAGTTATCAGCTTATTATGATTTATTTAATATGTTATATCTCATATTCCCAACAGACTTCTTCCGGTCCACTTACTACTATTCAAGAATATATATTTTTCTCAATGATATGACATTAATTTAAAGAATGCATTGTATATGTGATTTTTGTTGGAAAGAATTTAATTTCAGGTTCTAAACAATTAAGAGATGGATATTCAGTTTATTTTTCTTGTAACTTTTGTGTTATTGAACTTGATAAACCTTTTTATCTTTTGTGGTACATAAATGCATGGCCTCTTTATTATTAATATCTCTCTTGAATGGAGCAATATTAATTTATCCCATAATAAAAAATACTTTTTAATATTGAATGAAATTTATGTGGTCCACCAGCTTTTAAGTCATTTATTCTGGATAGGACTTCGAGGTTGGTTAACTAATGGACGTGAAGGTTCATTGAAAGTGAAGACACTATCAACTTTTGATTCTTGTTTAGAAGGAAAAATGAACTAAAATATGTTTCCTTTTAAAAGAAAATAAATCTAGTGATTAGTTTGAATTAATCTATCCCGATTTGTGTGGTCAAATGAGCATCTAGGCAAGAGGTGATTTTGAGTATTCTGTGTCACTCACAGAAGATTACTCAGAATATGAATATATTTATTTAATGTTCCATAAGTCTGAATACTTTGAAATAGTCAAGGTATTTAAAGCGGATGAAAAAGGATCATAAAAAATATATTAAGTCACTGCAATATGATAATAACGGTGAGTACCTTTCTTGGAGAGTTCATTAATCACTTATTAGATAGAGGGATTTCTATCAATTGTCTACAACAGGCACTCTATAATAGATTGATGTAGAAGAGGAAAGAAATTAGGCTCTTATGGAGATGATAAGATTAGTGATTGACTTATTCATTTTTATCTTTTTTTCATCTTGGGATATTTCTTAAAAACTCAAATTACATTCTTAATTTAATTCCTTCTGAGTCGCTACCTTTAACACTTATTGAACTGTGGATTTGACGTAAGTCCAGTCTGTGACATGTTCATATATGGAGTTTTCCAGCACATATGTTTAAAGAGAAAACAGATAAGTTGGAATTAAGAACGAATGTGTGAGTGTTTATTGCATATCCAAAGGAAACGAAAAGAGATTTATTTTATTGTCTTAATGAAAATAAGGTAATTGTTAATGAAAATACCAGATTTGTAGATAAAGGACCATTTAATAAACCATTTTCCTAGAAGTAAAATAGTTTTATAGGAACTAAGCAAATAAATAATAAATGAGTCATCGGAAAATTTAGAAGTTTAAGACATCTAACCGAGAAGTCAGAATTAACGTTCCATTGTATTTATGTTGTGGGAGAAACATTAATAGAAGTAAGAAAACTCACTACCTCAAAGTAGTGGGAGTAATGTTGAACAAATAACACTATATGAAGTTGTTAATATTTCAATGCTGAAAGGTAATGAAGAAATTATTAAGACTCAAGAACATTATAGTGTGATAATAGTAGTGATAGTACATAGTAGTAGTGGGAGGATGATAACCTAGATCGGTTTGGTGTATATTCTTGGAAGAGTTTCATGATAGAATCCCTGAAGATATTAATACAGAACCAATCAGTTACGACGATTACTATTAGACAAAGTTGCATTAGAAAATAACTTGGCAAGTTCCATTTGCAAAGAGCTTATTGGCTAAAAAATTTTAAAGTCGTGTAAAAAGAATGCCTGTAAGAGTTAGAGAATCTAAGTGGGAGATTGTTAGGGTATATACCATTAACGATGTGTTTAAATATGGTATATTCTAACAATTATAATGGTTAAAAGTCTAAGTGGAAGATTGTTGGGATATATTTTATTAACCATATGTTATGTACTATTAACCATGTGTTTAGATATAGTATTTATTATAGAACAATTGTTTATTCAATTTTATTAAAGTTTTAAATAGATCATGGATTAGTCGATGTGTCCTTTACTTATAAAGTAGATGATTTAGTATATAGAATTTAGCTTATACACAAAAAATTAAATTATCGGTTCTTATAAGTATAAAGTTATATAAGTTCACAATCTAAGATGAAAATTGGACAAATTCATCAGTATGATTGTAGCATAAGATTAAATATAATTTATCTTGATTATGAGAATGGTATAATTCTAACTTCTTGTGCTAGTACATTTTGTATGTATTGAATGGACCAAGTAGAGATAAGTATTTTATCTGACCTAATAAAATAAATTCTCTTTATCATTAAATGTGCTTATACTCTTAATATTGATATAATTATTATGATCAATGTAATTTGTTTGTTGTTTTGATCTTTCAAAGGGTGAAACTCGATCTTTCGTGAGTTAAAATATTCCTGATAGGTTGGATGATGACAAATGAATTTGTGTAATAATTAGTTGATGAAATCCATGTCTTGGACTTGATATTGATGATACCCCTTTATGATTGCTTATAAGTTTTCATGTAATCTTGACATGGGGAGTTAAATAATATTTAATGATTGATTTTGAAATTATACCAAGGAGTGCAATTACAGATTTTTAGTGGAATAATCTGTAATTTATTATGGTAGGTTAATTCATTTATTTTGCGAATTAATACTATAATAAAAAGTCTCACTATTTAAATCTGTGGTTCCTTCTATGCCTGATTAATTGATGAACTTGAAAAGGAAGAAATCTAGTTTTCTAGAAAAAGTAAAATCTTACAAGATTTTGGTTAACATAAATTGGTCTTATAGAAGGAAAGTTTGACTATTACTTGGAGAGAAAGGTTCCTATATATTTTAGGACTAGGGTTTTATACCCTAAAACGTAGTTATAAATAGGATGCTCTTCCTCCATGAAATATGATGGAGAACTTTTGACCTTTCTGAGAAGTAGTACTTGCTCACACAAGTATTTCCTACTCAGAGATTTTTGAGGCTATAGCAAAAGATCGTGGACCTGGTGAACGCATTGGATAATTTGTACAAAATTTCAAAAGGATTGGTTTGTGGTCACACTTCAAGAGATAATTATTAATTTTATATTTAATTAAAATCTATGTTTATGTGCTGTCTATATTACATGCAAATATGATCCTAAATTATTTGCTTCCGCTGCATATGATTGTATTCCAACGGTTTAAACATTTCTATCAATTTGGAACGTTGTAGTATTTGGAGAAAAAGTAAGATAATTAAGGCTTACTCTTTTAAGGTGCTTTCTCTAAACATATTGATATTCATAATGATTGTGAACATGAATTCATGCTTGTGGAGAGGAGTGGATGCATCATCATGTGTTAAAAATGATATTATATATTAAGTGTCATTGTGTACAAAATAATGAGGAGGGAAAGTATAAAAAT
>JACEIK010003437.1:60722-73813 GCA_018107945.1 Datura stramonium | reverse complement strand
CTACGACTAATTTTTATTAAAAAATAAAGAAACTTAAAGGAAAAAATACAAGTAAATGGTCTAGACCTTACCTTACTATTCTTAATTAGAACTTGTAAGGAAAAAAAATAGAATCTAGTCAATTTCAAATAGTGAAGAAGTATCCAAATGCCTTGATATGACGCCATCTCAAGTGCCTCCAAGTTCTCATCAGGTGTTAGGGTCTTCAAACCCAAATCAAATAAACTTCTTCAAGGAAAAGTGAAAAATCAACAATCAATGAACTATACTTATTCTTACAAATCCTATTGAGGCATGAACAAACCTCTACTACTAACAGGTATATCAAAATTATGAACCAAAAAGAATCAAAAACTCAGTGATCATTACAAAATTTATAACATATTCTGTGATATATTACAAATAATAATGATACTAAAGTGAAAAATAAGATAATGAAAAATGTAGAGTCATGTCGTTTCTTCTTTGAACTTGTGAAACCTTACCGTAGTATATTTAAATAAACACATTATTTTTTATTAAAAAATAATTGGGCTAAAACATCCGTCAAGTGTTTGATATAGTACTCGTTTAACTTATTTGGCTAAATTTCTAGAAGGTAAAAAGTACTTATTTTTTTCAATAACTGCTTATTTTAAAAAACTAAAGTGTTTGGTCATGTTTTTGAAAAGAATAGTGTTTTTGCGGAGCAGTAGAAGTTGTTTTTAGAGGCTAAAAAGATAAGTTTTATTTTTGATTAATCAACATTTTATTAATAAAAAATTTAGCTTTACAAAATCAGGCAGAAGCTAACCGACTGCCTCCCAGAAATTTTAAAAGCTACGATAGTTGCTTTGATACTCCTAATAACCGTCTATTACATTAGCCAAATAAAATGGAAGTCTACACTATGGAAAACTATTCAAAGTGAGTAGTGTGCCCTGCCACTTAGCCATTTTCCTGCCTTTGATGTGGATATACAATGCAGTCTCTTGACAAACTCTATCGGCATCAATGTTCTTCCTTAGAATCTGGCTTCATTCCTGTCTCTCTTAATGTAGTACATCATCATGGAGAAGGTATAGCAAGTGACAGAAGCTCGGCCATTCATATCCAATCAAGCTCTTGTTGCCATGTGCCAATAGTTATATGCTAGCCAAGCCACAACAGTAGTCTGCACCAGATCTGAGAGATAAAAAAGCATGTAAAGAACAGGTGCTCAAAAGTCCCCACCTCTCTAGTATAGAACACACAATCCATTGGGACTTCGATGCCTATCTTCTGCAATTTATCAACAGTGGTTAACCTTTGTTGGACTATTAGCCATAGATTGAATTTGAACATGAGATGAACTTGTGGTTATATAGTGATACTCTTCCAAGGAGCTCTAGAGAGCTGAGCTTAATCTAAAATTTTCCTCTTTTCTCCACAGTGATCAACTTTTGTTGTAATGATCCTTCGATAGAGTGCATCTACTTCACAGTCTTGCTACTATCTGTAATCTTCCTTAGCTGCATTCCTGGGAGTAATCATGTCCTTCATGCTTTTGCTCTTTATGTAGTAGCAATTTATCTATCTAGTCCATAATAAATTCTTTTTCAGTGAAATCATCCACAAATGTCTCAGTATGACAACATTATTCTAGATTCCAATGGCAATGGTATGAGAAAATCTATCTCTATATGACCAAACTGTTGCAACCATGTGAGATTACTAAACACCCAGTCAATTTTGATATAAACTCTACTACTAGCTTGTTGCTTACTGCAACAGATGAAGAAACAGCCCTTTGATCTAATAGGACTTAGCTGGAGATTATCTACAACCTTCTTAAATCCCAAATTTCATGTTGTGTAACTGGTTGGCCTATTCTACCATTAGTTGATAATACATTGTTAAAATCCCCACTAATGAGCCAAGCTTGTTGTATGTTAGCCTCCAATATCTTCAATTCCTACCATGGGATATCCCTTTGTTGCTGCTTATTTCTGGCATAATCTACAGTGATCAAGGCACTAAAATTCTCTGCTGGACTTTCCACAGAGCAATGGATGAACTGTTTACGTACTCGAACAACCTGTAAAGTGAGATGCTTTCTCCAAACCAACCATATTCTACCATTCTCTGCATATAAGTAGTTATAACAATATCCCCAACCTCTAGCCGCCTTAATCTACAATCTTTCTTTCTTTAACTCTAGTTTAATACATCCAAAGAAATCAATCTTATTCTTTTTTAGAAAGAGTGTCAACTCTTTCTGTTTGAAGGACTTGTTAAGCCCTCTCACATTCTAGGTACATAATATCATGAAGGTTGAGGGTCAGCCTCTATTCCTGCATCCTAAGATTACTAGATGTGTTGATATTAAAAGTGACATATCTATTGGATGTAGGCATACCTGTCATATGCTCTTCACCTCCATTGTGAATTTGAGAGATCATAATAGCGTCAAGAACATGGGCAATCATCCTAATATCCTATTTTGGAATGTTTGTTTATTCCTACTGAGTCTTCTCATGTGTCTTACTCTTCTATGTCAGAACCAACTTCTGCTTTCTTCTATTTCTCTTTCACTTTTACGAAGTTTCTTGAATTCTTCTTCAACCTATATTTTATCCTCCTTCCACCAGCAGTTTTTTATAGTATACCCAAATCCAATATAGTCAATACAAAATTTGGGCTTCCAATCATACTCGACATTCTGTTGAATGGTGCCAAAGGGAGTATCAATGTTCACATGTTTCATAAGAGAAACTGAGATATCCACTTCATCCAGGATTCGAGCATAAGATATTTTGTTCATCTCTGCTGTATATCTATCTGTATATAGAGGTCTACCTATGGTACTGGCCACCTTACTCAGAACGTCCACAGACCAATAGCCTACTAGTAACCCTGAGAAGTTCACCCACAATAGAATCGTAGTAATGTTTTCAGGGTCAAACCTGAAGTCCACCTCCCAGTTTTAAGAAAGAAAGGCTTGTTGTAATAAGTGTATGACCTGCCTGCATAATTTGGTCCCTCTTCTCTACAAATTCAAATCAAAACGTATAGTACCCATCGGTGTTGTATAAGATTTGGGGCTTTTTCACAAAGTTCCTGTTACAACCCGAGTCTATACCCTGGATGAGACACAATACTTGGAGTTACAAGTAAACCCAAGTCAACCCATGGTCTATCATTACACTGGTAATCTGAGTAATATCATAGTGGAATCTTTAAGAATAATTTTAAAAAAACCATTTATGAGGAAGAACTAAATCATCAAGCTTTATACAACTAAAAACAAAACTAAGAATCTGAATCTGTGTCTGAAAGCCATCAATATCTGATGAGTTGATGGGACAAGCTCCAACTAACTCCAAAGTCTACTAAATGAAATATAACCGAAGAAAAATAAACATCATCTTCGAAAGATGAGGACTCACCACTGGTGCAACTGAAAACTCCTGAATGAGATCTGCTAACAGTGTTGAGACTGAGAACCTGCAGCTGTATCATAAAACGATAGAGCATAGAAGGTTTGTGTCAGTACTTTGAGTGTACTGAGAAAGTAGGAGAAAACATAGCAAAGAGAATAAATAACTGAACTGTAATGACATGCATTGACCAACTGAAATGCTAAAACTGAATAAACTGAAATATATTGAGATGGTCAAAATGACCCTATCTGATTGTTCGAGACATGCCCTAAATCTGAGATGCAGAATCTGAACTAACTATACTAACCTGAGTAAGCTGAAACTGTTCTGAAATGAGCTAATCTGAGATTGAACTAACTAGTGGGAGAGTCTATAACCGACATATAACCACATGAGCTAGACGTGGAGTCCGATGTATACACCCATCGGTAGGACCTAAAATACCTTGCCATGGTATAAAGGCATGAACTGGGTGATCAAGAGTTTGGGGCCATAAGGCCAATAATAATAACCTACAGTGGCATTGTAGTTTTGGGAAACTAGGTGCGCTGAAACCCCAGTCGGCTCGGTGCTAAGTCCTACTCCCACTGGATAGTCCTAGATTAACTACTAAGCTGATAGCTAGAAACTGGGGCCCAAGACTAAGTCAGGAATACCTATCTGAAGTACCCTAAGAGTCTTATCAGACCGTATTCTGTAACATGTATTCTAAGATTGGCCAGAGTTGCTTATCTGGAAGTGTCGTAATCGTCTAAAGAATAAACTGAAATCTGAAGTTGGGTTCTAAGACTAGTTAGAGCTGCTTATCTAGAAGTGTCAACCATCTAAAGAACCACTAAAATCTGATAACTAAGAGGCACCATTGACACCTCAAAAAATGATTGTAGTCAAACTGATCAGTTGACATTTCTGGACAACACTAAGTATAATAATCTGACTGAGACTGGACTAATATGTATCTGGCTGAAATTTCCAGATACACTAATAATATAGGGATCTCAAAACTGATAGAATCAAGCTACAGGAAAACTGGTCCAACACGCAAGATTTTAAATTTTACTGAACTGAGAACTAGGGCTAAATCGTTCCACTCGATACAATTCTCACAAATTTCTAGACAAAGGTAATAATAAAGCAGTTAAAATCATGATAAATATTCCACATGTGATATTAAAGAAATTGGTCTGACAATTTTCTACATTTCGAATTCACAGGGCTGTAACTGATAGAGAAAATAGAGAAGAGTTTTGGGACACAAGGGAAGAAATATTCCCTTGTTGAATTCACACGTACCTGAATAAGAAATCTCTGGAGAAGAAAGCTTGAACTCCTACAACTGACAAGGAGCCCTAGTTCTTGCTTGAGAGGAAAGGTCTGAATTCTACGATAGATATTCTAAGAGACTACGTGGAGAATGGGGGGGGGGGGAACCATTTAATCCCTCTAAATTTCTCTGAAATTATACTTAGAACAATGTAGTTTAGGGACTAAATAAGTCGGAAATTACAAAATATCCCTGGACTAAAATCTGGAAAATTGCCCGACAGGGAATCAACGGGTCACTCAACAAGTCGTTGGTTGAGACCATGACTCGTTGTGACCAGTCGTTGGTTGTACTGTTCAGGTCCTTGATTCACTGGATTTGGAAATGGGGGATACCACGACTCGTTGGATGAACCAATGGGTCGTTGATTTCTCCCATGGTCACTGGACGAGGAAACTTGGAAGGCTTGATGACGGGCAACACAACGACTCATTGGTGGACCCAACGGGTCGTTGTGTCTAGTCGTTACCTTCACTGAAACAAGTCTAAGGATTTATGAGATTGACCCCATGGGTGGCCACAACGACTCATTGGGGGATACAATGGGTCGTTGTTTCCACTCGACATTACTGAAGGGGGTTTCTGGGGTTCTCACCCAACGACCCACACCACGAGTCGTCATTACTGATGATGACTCATTGGTTGAGTCGTGGGGTCCTGGAAGGGGGACTTCTGAGCTAGGGATCAACGAGTGACAGGATGACTCATTGTTTCTCACAATGGGTCGTTCCTTGTCCCTTTGTTCCCAAAGGACCACAATGGGCTGACCACGACTGACACAACGAGTCGTTGGAGCTGACCACAACTGACACAACGAGTCGTTGGAGCTGACCACGACTTGTTGTCTCAGTCGTTCCAAGATAAATTTTCTGGTTTTCTTCTGGATTTTTCTTAAAAGGTCTGAGTGTGGTCTAGAAAAGTTTGGGGGTGTTACAATATCTCCCCCTTCAGATCATTCATCCTTGAATGAAGGCTAAAACTGCTGAAAAACTAGGAAAAGAGATGCAATTCCTAGACTAAGACTATGAGCTGGTTTCTGAAGGAGTAACTGACTCCGAACAGACTTAATCATGCTAAAAGAGTTTATGAAACTAGAATGCACATTGCAAATCTGAATAGAATTGATGAGTACGAAACTGAACAGAGTACTGAGGAGGGATTTAGTACCTGATGCTGGAACTGAATTGGAAGGGAATAAGTGAGGGTATCTAGCCATCATGTCTGCTTCTTCTTCCCATGTGGCTCCCTCAACTAGCTGGTTCCTCCACAAAACTTTCACCGAAGCGACTTCCTTATTTCTCAGCTGATAAACCTGACGGTCAAGGATCTGAATTGGGACCTCTTTGTAAGAGAGACTATCTTTTATTCCCACACTGTCTAGTGGCACAACTTAAGTTGGATCACCGATCCACTTCTTCAATAGTGACACATGGAAGTCTGGGTGCACAGATGCTAACTCTAGAGGTAGTTCTAACTCATATGCCACACTGCCAATTCGCTTTAGAATCCTGTAGGGTCCCACATATCTCGGATTGAGTTTTCCTTTCTCCCAAAATTTCATCACCCCTTTCATGGGTGAAATTTTCAGATAAACCCAACCATCCACTGCAAACTCTAAAACTCTTCTCCTCACATCAGCATAGGATTTCTGATGGCTTTGCACTGTTTTCAATCTCTCCCTGATAAGTTGTACCTTCTTCATAGCCTCATGAACTGAGTTTGGCCTATCAGGGTAGCTTCGCCAACCTCAAACCACCCTATAGGAGATCTACACCTCCTACCATATAATGCCTCAAACGGGTCCATCTGGATATTGGAGTGGTAGCTGTTGTTGTATGCAAACTCGATGAGAGGTAACTACCCTTGAAATCGATTACACACGCTCTCAGCATATCTTTTGAGGTATGTATAGTCTGTCAGCTTGTCCATCTATTTGTGGGTCAAAAGTTGTGCTAAGCTTAACCTGGGTACCAAGTCCCTTCTGAAATGACTTCCAGAAATACGAGGTGAACTAGGCACCTCTATCTGAATAACGGACAACGACACCCCATGAAGTCTGACCAACTCCCCAATATATATCCTAGCATAATCCTTAGCTGAGTCTGTAGTTTTAACTGGGAGGAAATGTGTTGACTTGGTCATCCGGTCTATTATCACCCAAATTGAATCATGCTGCCAATAAGTCCGAGGTAAACCTGTAATAAAATCCATATTCACCTCTTCCCACTTCCATGTGGGTATACTGATATACTGAGTCATACCTCCCGGTCTCTAATGTTCCACCTTGACCTGCTGGTAGTTCGAGCACTTAGCTACAAATTTTGCAATGTCTCTTTTCATGTCGTTCCACCAGTAAATATCCCATAAATCACAGTACATCATAGTAGCACCTGGGTGGATAGAATATCTTGAACTGTGTGTTTCAACCAGTATCTACTACCTCAGGTCTCCCACATCCGGCACACATAGTCTACCCTGGTAATGGAGTACACCATCTCCCCCTTGGTAGAAAGCCTCCACTTCTTTTTTGAGAACCGCTCCTTCAGCTTAAGTAGTATGGGATCTTTATCCTACCTTGACTTAACTTCAACTACAAATGAGGAATCTGATCCACTCTGCACCACTTCTTCTCCCTCAGTTGTATCAACCAACTACACTCCCAACCGAGCTAACCTATGAATATCCTTTTCTAGTTCCTTTTTGCTCTCTTCAACATGAGCCACACTCCCCAAAGACATCCTGCTTAGGGCATCAACCACCACATTGGCTTTGGCCGAGTGGTAAAGAACACTCATATCATAGTCCTTCAATAGCTCCAACAATCTTTTCTGATGAAGATTCAAATCTTTATAATTGAACACATACTAAAGGCTCTTGTGATTGGTGAAAACATCCACGTGAGCACCATAAAGGTATTGCCTCCATATTTTCAATGCAAACACCACTGCTTCCAACTCTAGGTCATGAGTCGGATAGTTCTTTTCATGAACCTTGAGCTGTCTAGAGGCGTAAGCTATAACCTTACCCCGCTGCATTAGAACGCAACTGACTCCAACTCTAGAAGTGTCACAATATACTACAAATCCATTTGTCCCTTCCGACAAGGTTAACAATGGAGCGATAGTGAGTCGAGTCTTTAACTCTTAGAAACTATTATGACACACATCTAACCAATGAAATTTCACCTTTTTATAGTCAACCTAGTAAGAGGAGATGAAATGGAGGAGAAAACTTCCACAAAATATCGGTAATAACCGACTAGACCCAAGAAACTTTTGATTTCGGTTGGGGAAGTAGGTTTGGGCCAGTCTTTCACCGCTGCTATCTTTTGAGGATCTGCCTGAATACCCTCACCTGAGACCACGTGACCAAGGAAAGTCACAGACTTCAACCATAATTCACATTTTCTGAACGTAGCAAACAACTGGCGATCTCTGAGCATCTGTAGCACTATCCTTAGATGGTTAGCATGTTCTTCCTTGCTTCTTGAGTATACTAGAATGTCGTTAATAAATACAATGATGAACATATCTAGATATGGCTTGAAAACCCTATTCATTAGGCCCATGAAAGCTGCAGGGGCATTACTCAGTTCGAAGGACAACCACGAATTCGTAGTGACCATACGGAGTTCTGAAAGATGTTTTCGATAATTCACACTCTCTGACTCTTAGCTGATGGTATCTCGACCTGAGATCTACCTTTGAGAAGCAACTTTCTCCCAGAAGTTTATCGAACAAGTCATCAATCCTGTGCAGGGGGTATCTGTTCTTAACTGTGACCTTATTCAACTGACGGTAGTCGACGCACATTCTAAGGATACCGTCTTTCTTCCGCATGAATAATACTGGGGAACCCCACAGAGAGATGTTGGGCCTGATTAAACCTTATGAAGGAGGTATTTTAGCTTCTCCTTCAACTCCTTAAGCTTAGCTGGTGCCATTCTGTAAGGAGGGATGGAGATGGGCTGAGTGTCTGGGAGAAGGTCTATACCAAAGTCTATTTCCCGCTCAGGAGGAACTCTGGAAAGATCTTCGGGAAACACATCAGGGAACTCACTGAAAACTGGAACTAACTGAATAGTCGGGGTCTCGGAGCTGGAATCTTTGGCCCGAACAAGGACATAAATACACCATTTATAAATAAGATTTCTGGCCTTAAGGTAGGAAATAAACCGACCTTTAGGGGCTGAACTACTGCCCATCCACTCTTAGCGGACTCCTGGACTGATATCAAACTGTACAGCTACATAGGGAGTCATAACGATAGTGTGGCCCTGGACATACACATCTAGATGGAAAAGGTGTAACATACCCGTGACACATCAGGTGATCTCTCCTGATCCTAACAAGAGGACAAAGCATAAAAATGATTTTGGCGCTGGCCACTATCCGTACCTAAAGTGTTGGCCTTCTGAACTGGTCGTCCTATTTGAGCTGCTAAGGTGGTGGATTGTTATCTCCCCCATCCCGCTGACGGGCATTCTCTAAGCCGACGACCAAGCTGTCCACACCCAAAGCAATCCTCTCAGCCTTGAAGGCATTCCCCTGGATGGTTCTTGCCACACTTAGGGCAAGCTGGGTGGTGGTTGATGCTGCTGTGACTCTGGGTCTGTGAGCCAGATGCTCCACCCTTCCGATCCTTGGGGGATCGGTAAGTAGGGGCGCTAGATGAAGTGGGTTCTGGAGTCCTCTACTGCTGCTGTTGTGGGTGGCTACTACCGCCAGACCTCTGGTGGCCATAATATGATTGGCTAATTCTTGCCCGCTTGTTCTCCTACTCCAAGTCTTTTAGTTTTTATGCCTCAATCTGTTGGGCATGAACGATGAGGATGGAGAAATAAATATCTTTAATAAGAATTGTAGTCCTACACTCCTTGAGGACCGAGTTTGATACTCCATTGACGAACTTCAGCATGTGACCCCTTGGCTCGGCTACCATCTCCGGAGGATATTTAGACAATCATGTGAACTCCAGTTCATACTCTTCCACCATCCGATTTCCCTGTTTCAGATTCATAAATTGTGCCACCTTAGCCTCCCTGATCTCCCAGGGGAAGAATCTATCCAGGAAGGTGTTATACCCCGGAAGCCCAAGGATTAGACTCGGGAGTTGAAATGGAGAAATGTTGGAAATATTTGCAGCAGACTAAGAACGAGTCGTGAGAAGACTTGTGAGGGCAGCCCATGAGTCTTGGGGAGACTCGTAGGGAAAGCCCAGGGATCAGTGGGAAGAACTTGAATAGATGAGACCCCATGGGCGAGACCACGACTCGTGGTCAGCCCCACGAGTCATTGGGTCAGCCGTGGGGAGGGAGGTAAGAAAGGAAAAGAGAAGTGAAGCAGTGTTCTTCATTGGTGGTGACCACGAGTCGTAGTCACCCATAACGAGTCCTTAATTAGCCTGTGATGAGCCCAAAAGGTTCGCTAAGTAGTGAATGTAATGGATGAGGGCACGAGTCATGCCTAGGAGAGACGAGTCATCAGGTCACCTGTTAGGGCCACCTGACAGTTATTTTTCTGCAAAATTAGTAAGGGATCTTTTGTAAAGCCTAAATTAAGACGTTTTGGGGTATGAATGGTGGCCTTTTATGGGATTAAGTTCAGATTATTCATTTTTCACCCATGCATGCAAAGTAGAAGAGAATTGAGAGGGTGAGCAAGCTAGTGATCTTCAATTTCTTTCAAATTCCTTTTAGGCATTCAAGGGAGAGTAAGATTCAGCCTCCAACAGGTATATAAGGTTATGAATGGGTGAGTCCTTTCACACCCATGCCCAATCCCTCTCTAAAGTATGAAATTCTATGTCTAATCTATGGGGTTTTAACCCAAATGCATGAATCTTCTATTTCTATACATATTCCTTTCAAATTCCTTTTAGGCATTCAAGGGAGAGTAAGATCCAGCCTCTCCAATGTATATAAGGTTATGAATGGGTGAGTCCTTTCACACCCATGCCCAATCCCTCTCTAAAGTATGAAATTCTATGTCTAATCTATGGGGGATTTTAACCCAAAATGCATGAATCTTCTATTTCTATACATGGTATGATTTGATTATAATTCTACTACTGAATTATTAAGCATGCTAAATTTCAAACATTTTTTTAATTTAAAAAATCACGCATTTCTAGCGTTATGAATTAAAAGCCCATAGACGAGATATTCGTAAAAGATGAGGTTTGTGATGAATATATGATGATGATGATGAGATATTATGATGAAAAGCCTGGACTTGAAGCTACCCATTTTTATAATTACGATTTCATTGAGAATTGAGTATTTCTATGTATGATAAAGCTTTGGGCAACGCCCACATGTTAAGTATGAATGAAGATTTTTCCGAAGTTAAGCTTACCACATTGTTTTGGAGCGAAAAGTCCCAATTATAATTTCCACTTGTGAGATGTTTTGAGTTAAAGTATTTCTATGTATAATAGATACATGGTTTTGAGCGAAGGCTCCTAATTATGTTTTCTTACTAGGTATGTCTTCGAGCTAAAGCTTTTCATATGCATGAATTCATATTTGAGATGTATTTGATCATTGAGCTTCGTCAATAGATGATGTTGAGCTTGGCTATAAAATAATGTAGAGCATATGCATGTTTTGGGAGTAATGCTCCAGCACCGAGTAGGCAAGGTTCTTTCACCCTATGCCTCAGAACTATGCGCCAACATAGGTTTATACATTATGACTTTGGGACCTACCTCGTGAGCTTCCCCTTCCCGAATGGGCCTTCAACTTGATATTTATATCATGACATTGTCCCTAGCCTTGGCAAGACTTTGGACGACTCTACCCACTTGAGTGTGATAGTTAGGACCACGAAGCTCTATCGTATTATGTCCGTTAAAAGATTAGTCTCCCATTGTTCTTCATGATTCTGAAATATGAATGTTCATTACACATGAGATTTATGTAAATGCATGTTCTAATGCAGGTTTGACTTGAATGTTTGATCACGGGAAATAAGATAGGTCCCGTGATACGCTTTACAACTTAAATTAGTCGTGTTGTCTAAGCTATTTGATACATTTTCATGTGATTTTATATAAAAGTGAAGATATGTGCTAACTAACATGATTAGCCTTTGTTTTGTAGGTTTTTGATGATTTTTGAGGAGCTAATTCATGAGTTGGTGAAGTAGGGCTTGGAGACGGAATAAACACGCTAAACGTCGGTAAGGAGGAGGCCCAAAACAAACCCCACTCGCGCCGGCAACGTGCCACGTGTGAAGTCGCCCAAGACAGCCTCGCATTGGCAACGTGCCACGGCAGGGTGGCTCCGCGACCAAGCTTGTGCAACGCGCTGCCCAGCAGCGTGCCACGCTGCCAATGCGGCAGGGTGCTGCCGCCGATTTTCTGGGCGATTTGAAGGCCTCCGCTGTTTGCCGTGGTCATGAGGTAATGTTCAAGGTTGCACTCCGTGATTACGTTGCTTGTTATTTCGGGACAAATTCTACTATTATAAATAGCACACTTAGGTTTATTTTTAGATATTCCTTGGACTTGGTGGAGCAAGAACGTGGGTTACAGGCAGTTTTGAGGACGAAAATTCTTAGGGTTTTCTCTATCCCTTTCTTCTTTTTTTCAATTGTTTGCATGATTTCCATTCATTTAATGATGTTCAATCCACAAATGAGTGGCTAATTCCCCTTCTTGCTGAGGTTATGAACTATTGTATTGAAATGTGATTATTGAATTGCTGGTTTATTTCCCATCTTTCTTCTATGGTTGTTCTATTTAATTCTTTGCTCTACTACTTAATATCTCGGCCAATGTTAATGTGGAATCCAAAAAGTCCAGCTTCACCCGAGAGGGCAAGAAACTCCGGAAAGCGTAAATTAATGTATTGCCATCTTTCTTGGTTTGGGAAAATTGGGAATTGATTTACCTTCAGGATAGAAATATACCTGGAAAGTCAGATTAGTCATGTGGAATCGGTTTTGTATGGCCAGAAACATGAATTTCTTCTATCACGTAAATGTAGGTGGAAGGTCTATGATTCTTAAGTTGGGTTAATTACGAGAGTTTTAATCCATAGGCATAAGTTCCGACTAGCAACCGGGGGAAAAGATAAACCATGTATATCGATAGTTAGTTTCTTTACATGTTCTTTGTAGTCTCAGCATGCTCACATTCATAGTTCAGATTCAACTGTATAAACATTTTAACTTTGTTATAAAAATAGTTTCCAAAACACAAAAACTCTTCTTTACACTGTTGTCTTCATTATTATAGTTGTAGTAAATTAGCACTTGAAAACGTTTCACCCCGTAGTCCTGTCCTTGTGGGTTCGACATTCCGGTTCTTAAAAAGAGCCACTATATTACTTGTACGACCCGTACACTTGCGGGCTCATCAGT
>JACEIK010003437.1:34861-48543 GCA_018107945.1 Datura stramonium | reverse complement strand
AGCCTCAACCTTTACTCTTAGGTTGATTTCCTTACACATCTACAACTTTCAAAGAACATACGACGTGTCTACTTAAAGCCTTAAGCAATTCTCAGGAGGTATAGATAACTCAAGAGCTCTAATAAACATATAGCGACTTTCAAAAGGTAATCCTTACTGCTTTAGTGCGTAATTTAAATGTAAGCATAAACGCATATATATATATATATCATGATTTTTGTATAACCTGTTAATATAAAGATATTGTGCATTACCTGCCAATAAAGATGGTTCCATAGAAATAGCAATAGTTTATCCATCGGGCCCTACTTTCCAAGTTTAATGCATCAGTTAATTAGGAAACACACTAATTAGTCGCTTAGCTTAAGGAAGAGGGATCGGGGAACCATCTCATGGTCCTAGGTACCATAAAAAATGAATATAATTGGGTAGGTAACTGTCATAAGGAAATTCCATTTCGTTACCCTCGTTAACCCTTATTGAGTTAAAACCCAATTTCAAGTATTAGGTTTGTCTGCGCGTTGTCATCTTGCCATGCTTACCAAATTTCTTAGCAACCATAATGTAAAACAACTTTGACACCACAAATACATAACATAATGCAAAGTACCAGCTCACAGTGCCCACGCCGAGGGGACTTCAGACTCAATTTACAACTATGACCATAATAGAAGGCAATTGCCCTCTCCGCTTCACATTCATGCGTTTCAACTTTTTAGAAAATACACAACTTAATAACAAATATTTCTAGCAACTGGGAGGAACCATAATATGCTACTATAGAAGCCCAAGTACAGGGGAATGCCAGATTAATCCTTGGCATGAATTCGTTCTTGAAAATCAAGAGACAAAGAATGCTTTACATACCTTTCTCCGATGAACTTTTCTCTAGCCGAATTCCTATTTCAATGATCAGCCTTCAACCTCCTTAATCCAGTGGTTTATTAGGCCAATGAAAAGCTTAATCTATAGCACAAAATGCAGCCAAAATAACTAAACAATGGTATTCATTATAGCAACAACAACATACGACAACATCAACAACATTTAGCCATTTTCTCAACTAGTTTTCACTAACTTTGAAGGGAGAAACAAGAGAAAATTTTATATTAGTTCTGCTGTAATTCTTCCTCTCAATATGAATTATAATTATAGAAAAATAAAAAGCTAAAAATCCTAAGGAAAATGAGCAATACTTAGCTCACAAACAGTCCATCGGCAGCTCACTTTGCTGCCAATTTCCTTATTTTCGCTTTACAATTTGAGAGGTTTAAAAGGGGTAAAATACTACCTTTTCTGGGGATTTGTTCTTGGTTAAAAATAGGAGTAATTTACCTCAACTTCTTGTCCAAAAATACAGCAACCTTGCTGTCCAAAATGCCACAAAAGAGTTCACTAACACACCAAACACACCTCCAACTTCTAGTCTTGTAATCAAAAATTTCAAGCAAGGATAGTAGTAGAATCCTTACCTTTTATACTTGTTTTGAGTCCCTACCAAGAGTGAACGTATATGTAGCTTAGGAAATCTTGAAAAATGCAGAAAATTCATCACAACAACAGTGCCAAGTGCAGCCAAAATAACCACCAACACACCACCTTCACCTTATGGTAGATCCCCTTCACTTAGCTCTAGTTTAATGGAGTTTAGCTTTGTGTTTTCCTTAGTTGTTTGCTGGAAATTTGATAGAATTTCAGAGGATAAGAAGGCATCTTAATTCTGGAAACATTGACAATGATTTGATAAGTCATGACTTAAAATATAAAACAAGTTGGCGGTGGCCGTTTTTAGGGTGGTGGCCTCCTTACTGCCCAACAGTATCACGGTAAAACGTCTATCACTTTTTACTCCGAACTCCGATTGACAAGAGGTTTGATGTTATGAAAACTAGTCTCAACGACCTTTAATTTGATAGGTTATGGGGCTTATAATTCATTATATACTAGGAGATATAGGTATTTCAAATTGATCCTTACTTATGAACTTCACATACTCTTTGGTTTTCCGTTCGTACACATTTCTCTTGTCATCTACGACAAATATACAACCCGTACTTCCCTTATTATAGAATACAAACATCAAATAATCACCAAAAATTTTCTGGGGTGTAACAAAATGATTTTATTTACTTTAGCGGTTTTACTTACCTTGCATACTCGGTACATTCCACGTACTAACCGCATACTTCTATGCTGTATCGTTTCATGATATAGGACCCGACTCTCAGCTTCAGCCGCTCTTAGTCAGCTTGTCGTATTTAGCATTGCTTTTTTTTGTGAGTCCTCATCTTTCAAGGACTAGACTATTCATCTTTTCTTTTTGTATTTCAGTTTCAGCTTGTTGAGTTAGTTGGGGTCTTGTCCCATCAACTCGTCATGTTTAGAGGCTTTTCAGACATACGTATGTATTTATCTTTGGATTTCGTATTCTGATGTTATATTCCAAGTTAGACTTCCGCTATGATTGTATTATTGATTGTTCAGTTTCTTGATTAGGTTAGATGTATGCTTATGCCATGGGTTGACTTGGGGTCTCTTGGGGCTCCTTATCCCATGTTATGATCCGGGTTCCTGTTCGAGTCATGACAAACTTGGTATTAGAGCAATAGGTTTGAAGTGTCCTAGAGTGTTTAAAAACCGCGTTAAGTAGAGTCTTTTTTCATGGGTATGAAGCACGCCACACTTATGATGAAGAGGCTATGAGACGTTTAGAAAATGTTCCCTTCTTTCATGATCTATGTCATACGATGAAAGGTCTTTCTATCCTTCTAATTCATGCTATTTGCGAATGCAGAATCATGGCTCCTCAAAGAATGAATGGTAGGAGAAATGGGAATGGTGAAGGCCACGAGGATGGAAATGGGCATGGGCATCAACAAGCCCCACCAGTTCATGAGCCCCAAGCACCGGAACTAGTTGCTCATGCTGAGTTCCGGGCCTCTATTCAAATGCTTGTACAAGCGTTGACCGCTCAGGTCAATCAGCAGGCTATTGCGCATGTTTTGCAGAATGGCAATGCAGTGGCGACTCGAGTTAGAGACTTCTTGAGGATGAACCCGCCGGAGTTCCTTGGGTCCAAGGTAGATGAGGACCCGCATGAGTTCATAGATGAGATTGTCAAGATCACCCAAGTCATGGGGTGAATGGATTTGAGTGCACAGAGTTGGCCTCTTACCAGTTGAAAGGGGTTGCACATATCTGGTTTCGCCAATGGAAGAATAGCAGGGTCACCGAGCAGGTCCGGTCACTTGGGGAGAATTCCATATTGCCTTTCTAGACAGGTTCTTCCCTCATGAGATGAGGGAGCTGAAGGCAGTTGAGATCGTAAATCTGAAGCAAGGGAGGATGATGGTGCAAGAGTATGCTCTTGACTTTACTCGCTTGTCAAAGTATTCCCCAGAGTTAGTGGTTGATCAAAGGGCGTGGGTGAGCCGATTTGTTCATGGCGTGGCAGGCTATTTGGACAAAGATTGTAGGAATTCCATGCTTCATCAAGATATGGACTTTCCTCGTATAGTGTTGTATGCCCAGCAGATGGAGGCGGCACATCTTTGGAAGAGGGAAGCGAAGAGGGTCAGGATCAATGACCACAAATTCTCCCAGCCGAGGTTAGGTGGTGGATACTAACAGCAGACTCACCAGCGATCTTCAGCTTCAACATTGAGTGTGCCATCCAGGCCTAGACACGATCAAAGAGAGCGAGCATTGGTCTTGAGGGGTAAGAGTAGCAGATCCGTAGATTCTAACATCCCATCTTGTCGCAGATGTGGTTGGGGACACACAAGCTAGTGCTTGGCAGGTTCAGGTGCTTGTTTCAGGTGTCGGAAGCTCGGACACATGCTTAGAGATTTCCCAGCAATGAGACAGGATTAGGTTTGGGGCCGAGGCCCAACTTCTAGTTCAGCAGCCCCTCCCGCACGCTCAGTCCATCAAGGGGCATCTACTAGCACAACTGGCGGTCAGTGCTAGAATAGATTCTATGCCTTAGCATCCCGTCTGGAGCAGAAGGTCTCCCCGAACGTGGTCACTGGTATGTTGAGAGTTTTACATATTGATGTTTATGCTTTGTTAGATCCGGGGGCTACCATGTCTTTTGTGACACTTTATGTGGCCAGTAGCTTCGGAGTCAGTCCCGAAGTCTTGTTAGAAACCTTCTCAATTTCTACTCCCATAGGTGACTCAGTTATAGCTAGACGGGTGTATAGAGGTTGCCCAGTCTCAATCTTTCAGAAGATCACCTCAGCAGATTTGATAGAGTTAGTCGTGATCGATTTTGATGTGATTCTCGACATGGATTGGCTATCGCATGCTATGCTTCAGTTAAATGTAGAACCCGAGCAGTAGAGTTCAGATTTCTGAGTGAGCCAGTCTTAGAATGGAAGGGTAGTTCAGTCGTGCCTGTAGGTCGTTTCATTTCCTACCTTAAAGCCAAAAAGATGATTTTTAAGGGTTGTGTATACCATTAGTTAGGGTTAAGGATGTTGAGTCTGAGACCCCGACTATCCAGTCAGTTCCAATAGTATGTGAGTATCCAGAGGTCTTTCCCGATGATTTTCCAGGTGTTCCTCCTGAGCGGGAGATTGATTTTGGTATTGACCTTCTTCCCGACACATAGCCTATATCTATTCCTCCCTACATAATGGCTCTAGATGAGCTAAAAGAGCATTTGAAGGACTTGTTGGATAAGGGTTTCATTAGACCGAGCAAGTATCCATAGGGTGCACTAGTCTTATTTGTCCGAAAGAAGGATGGTTCTCTTCGCATGTGCATTGATTATCGGGAACTGAACAAAGTCATTGTCAAGAACAGGTATCCCCTACCCAATATTGGTGATTTATTTGACCATCTTTAGGGTGCCAAGTGGTTCTCCAAGATAGATCTCAAATTCGGGTATCATCAGCTCAGAGTTCGGGAGAGTGATGTCCCGAAGACAGCCTTCAGGGTGCGGTATGGTCATTATGAGTTTATAGTTATGTCTTTTGGACTAACGAATGGTCCTTCAGCTTTTATGGACCTGATGAACAGGGTGTCAAGCCATACCTGGACATATGATGATGAAAGATGAGATTTCATGAAAGATGAGATTTGTGATGAATATATGATGATGATGAGATATTATGATGAAAAGCCTGATTTGAAGCTACCCATGTTATAATTATTATTTCGATGAGAATTGAGTATTTCTATGTATGATAAAGCTTTGGGCAATGCCCATATGTTAAGTATGAATGAAGATTTTTCTGAAATTAAGCTTACCACATTTTTTTGGAGTGAAAACTCCCAACTATAATTTCAGCTTATGGCATGTTTTGAGTTAAAGTTTTCCTATGTATAGCTTACCATATGGTTTTGGAGTGAAGGCTCCCAAATATGTTTGCAGCTTGTGGTATGTCTTGAGCTAAAGCTTCTCATATGCATGATTTCATATTTGAGATATATTTAATCATTGAGCTTCGTCAATAGACAATGTTGAGCTTCGTTATAAAATGATGTAGAGCATATGCATGTTTTGGGAGTAATGTCTAGCACCGAGAAGGCTAAGGGTCGATCACCCTATGCCTCAAAACTACGCACCGACGTAGGTTTGTACATTATGACTTTGGGACCTCCCTCGTGAGCTTCCCATGCTTGAATGGGCCTTCAGCTTGATATCGATATCATGGTATCATCCCTATCCATACCAAGGCTTTGGATTGCTCTACCCACTTGAGTGTGATAGTTGGGACCACGTAAGCTCTATCGTAGTAAATCGGTTAAAAGACGAGTCTCCCATTGTTCATCATGATTTCAGGTATGCATGTTCATTACTTATGAGATTTATGTAAATGCATGTTCTAAAGAAAGTTTGACTCAATGTTTAACTTTTACTTATAAATGTCAGAATTCAACTTTTAGTCAATTGATTTAGTTATGACGTTATGAAGTTATGTTATGTTATGTGATGAAGAGATCATGATTTCAAAAAGAATACATGAAAGCCCTACTCTCAAATTCTTATGTTTACATTCACATTATGCATTGTCCCTAAATGATTTTATTTACTTTAGTGGTTTTACTTACCTTGCATACTCGGTACATTCCACGTACTGATCACATACTTCTATGCTGTATTGTTTCATGATACAGGACCCGACTCTCAGTTTCAGCTCCTCTCTTAATCAGCTTGTCAGAGTTAGCGTTGCTTTGTTGGTGAGTCCTCATCTTCCGAGGACTAGACTATTCATCTTTTCTTTAATTATTTATGTTTCAGCTTGTTGAGTTAGTTGGGGTGTTGTCCCATCAACTCGTTATATTTAGAGGCTTTTCAGACATATGTATGTATTCAACTTTGGATTTCGTATTCTGATGTTATATTCTAAGTTATACTTCCGTTATGATTGTATTGTTGATAGTTCAGTTTCTTGATTGGGTTAGATGCATGCTTATTCCATGGGTCGACTTGGGGTTTCTCGGGGATCCTTTTCTCGTGTTAGGATCCGAGCCCTTGTTCGGGTCGTGACAGAATGCCGTTGTGAACTCCTCCCACTCCACCGATCCTACTCCCACTAGTATCCCCTCCTTCCATTGATCGTACCACATCTGGGCTACCCCTTTTAGCTGGTAGGCAGCCAGGTTAACACTCTCAGAGGAGCTAACACCCATTATTTGGGTGATCTTCCTAATCTCATCCACGAACTCCTGTGGTTCCTCTCCCACCTTAGATACATGGAAAGCTGGAGGGTTCATCCGGGTGAATTCCCGAACTCGGGAAGCTGTTGTGGACCCATTAGTATTGACCGAAACCACCTGCAGGTACACTTGATTCGTGACTTTCTGTGCGAGCAATTAGATTGCCGCTCTGAACTCTGCGTAGGACACTAGGTCGTCCTGAGGGGCTACTGGAGCTGGTGGGGAAGGTCGGTGAGCATTGCCGACCCTTCTTCCATTACCACATCTTAGAGGCATGATTTCACTGAAATGAAATAGAGCACGAGTTAGGAGAACGTTTCTGGAATTGAACTTCAATGCACGATAAGGAGTACGAAAAAAAGTGAGTTTTACTAATAACATCTCGTAGCCTCCCCGTCTTAAGTGTGGCGCGCTTCACACCGATAAAAAGGACTCTACTCGACGTGCTTTCAGACATCCTAGGATACTCTAAACCTACTTTTCTAATACCATGCTTGTCGCGACCCGAGTCTATACCCTGGACGAGACACGGTACTTGGAGCACAAGTAAGCCCAAGTCAACCTATGGTCTATCATAACACTAGTAATATGAGTAATATCATAGCGGAAGATTTAAAAATAATTAAAAAATCATTTATCAAGAAAAACTAAATCATCAAGCTTTATACAATTGAAAACAAAACTAAAAATCTGAATTTGTGTCTAAAAGCCACCTATATCTGATGAGTTGCTGGGATAAGCCCTAGCTAACTTTAAAGTCTACTAAATGAAATATAACTGAAGAAAAATAAACATCATCCTTGAAAGATGAGGACTCACCACTGGTGTAGCTGAAAATGCCTAGATGAGATCTGTTAATGGTGTTGAGACTGAGAACCTGCAGTTGTATCATAAAACGATATAGCATAGAAGGTATGTTTCAATACTTTGAATGTACTAAATAGGAGAAAACATAGCACATAGAATAAATAACTGAACTGTAAAGACATGCATTGACCAACTGAAATGCTAAAATTGAATAAACTGAAATATATTGAGATGGACAAAACGACCCTGTCTAATGGTTAGAGACATGCCCTAAATCTGAGATACTGAATCTGAACTAACTGTGCTGAACTGAGTAAGCTGAAACAATTTTAAACTGAACTAATCTGAGACTGAACTTACTAGTGGGAGAGTCTATAACCGACATATAACCACGTGAGCTAGATGTGGAGCCCGATGTATACACCCCATCGGTAGGACCCAATATACCTTGCTAGGGTGTAAAGGCATGAACTAGGTGATCACAAATCTGGGGCCATAAGTTCAATAAAAATAACCTACGGTGGAAAGATAGTTCTGGGAACCTGGGTGCGTTGGAACCTCGGTTCACTTGGTGCTAAGTCCTACTCCCACTAGATAGTCCTAGACTGACTACTAAGCTGATAGCTAGAAATTGGGGCCCAAGACTAAGTCTGGAATGCCTATCTGAAGTACCCTGAGAGTCTTATCGGACCGGATTCTGTAACTAGTGTTCTATGACTTGCCAGAGTTGCTTATCTGGAAGCGTCATAACCGTTTAAAGAACAAACTGAAATCTAAAGTCGGGGTTCTAAGACTGGTCAGAGCTTCTTATCTAGAAGTGTCATAACCGTCTAAAGAACCACTAAAATCTAATAACTAAGTCTAATAATGATAATTGGGAGGCACCACTGACACCTCAAGAAATCACTGTAGTCATACTGATCAACTGACATTTCTGGACAACACTAAGAATAATAATCTTACTGAGACTAGACTAATATGTATCTTACTGAAATTTCCACATACACTAACAATATGCGGATCTCAAAACTAATAGAATCAATCTATAGGGAAACTGATCCAATACGCAAGATTCTAAATTTTATTGAACTAAGAACTAGGGCTAAATCGTTCCACTAGATACAATTCTCATAAATTTCTAGACATAGGGAATAATAAAGCCGTTAAAATCATGAGAAATATTCCACTTGAAATCTTAAAGAAATTGGTCTGACAATTTTCTACATTTCGAATTCACAGGGCTATAATTGATAGAGAAAATAGAGAAGATTTTAGGGACACAAGGGAAGAACTATTCCCTTATTGAATTCCCACATACCTGGATAAGAAATCCCTGGAGAAGAAATCTTGAACTCCTGCACCTGACAAGGAGCCCTAGTTCTTTCTTAGAGGAAAGGTCTGAATTCTACGATCGATATTCTGAGAGTCTAGGTGGGGAATAAGGGGGAAAACCATTTAATCCCACAAAATTCACTGAAATTATACTTAAAATGACATATTTTAGGGACTAAATAGGTGGGAAATTACAAAAATATCCCTGGACTAAAATCTGGAAAATTGTCCGACAGGGAACTAACGGGTCACTCAACGAATTATTGGTTGAGACCACAACTCATTGGGACTAGTTGTTGGTCCTACCTTTGGGATCCTTGATTCACTAGATCTGTCAACGGGGGATACCATGACTCGTTGGATGAACCAACGGGTCGTTTGTTCCTCCCTGGTCACCGAGGAAACTTGGAAGGCTTGACGATAGGAAACACAACGACTCATAGGTGGACCCAACGGGTCATTGTGTCTAGTTGTTATCTTCACAGGAAAAAGTCTAAGGATTTATAAGCTTGACCCCACGGGTGGTCACTATGACTCATTGTAGGGTACCATGGGTCGTTGCTTCCACTCGTCATCATTGAAGGGGGTTTTTGGGGTTCCCACCCAACGACCCAAACCACGAGTCATTATTTCTGACGATGAATCGTTGGTTGATTCGTGGAGTCCTGGAAGGGGGGCTTCTGATTTGGGGACCAATGAGTAACAGGATGACTCATTATTTTTCACAACGGGTCGTTCCTTGTCCTGTTGGTTCCCGAAGGACCATACTGGGCTGACCATGACTGACACAACGAGTCATTGGAGCTAACCACGAGTCATTGTCTCAGCCATTCTAAGATAAATTTTCTGATTTCTTCTAGATTTTTCTTGCAAGGTCTGAGTCTGGTCTAGAAAAGTTTTGGGGTGTTACAGTTCTATACCGAGCTAACATAGTTATCGATTACTTTCTCATAACGATTATCACCTAAAACATAGCTAATAAGCTAGTGGTCCGATGATTTTTAGCACTCTTAAAATCAGTAGTATCTAATTTCGCTACAAGCTTACCATCCCTATTCATAGGGCGCACATATGCTAGATGCATGGCTATTAGAAAGCTCTGATTCTATTGATGGCTGATTATCTTTCTTCTTTAGTGAGAGCTGTTTACTAGAAACCATCTTGCAAATTTCTCACGTTGATAGAGTTAGGGAGTTGCCAACCTCCAAAAATAGAAGACAGTGAGGAAGAGTGGTAGTAACAATCTTTGGAGGTTTCCCTTTCCTAGCCGTATCTGTGTTGTTCAGTTCATCATTCATCAGTTCATCTTCCTCGTGTATATGTTGAAAACGTGTTGGTAGAAAGCTTCCAAAGGTCATAGGCATCAAAATTTATTGTTTCCCATTAGTTGGAGTAACCATCATCATCATTCCAAGGTCTTATTTTCGTCGTTTTGCCACTATCGAAGCACGATAGCCATGCTAGCTAGACATGCACCATTAAAAACTTCACTAAAAAAAGTACCTTTCTCCTAGAAGCATAAGTCATTTTTAATTTTGATCTTAGCAAAAATACCCTTATCAAAAGAAGTCGTATACTAAAATAAATCTAACCTAGTAAATATTGTACTCTATAGGCACATTTATTTCATAATTTTTTTCTGATGACAATATCCTTCAATGACAAGCCTTCAACGTTATCGTCACAAGATAAAATTTCTTGAATATATATTACATATATTGCATATGTAGGTTTTTTTGTACCTAATTTTTCGTTCTCAATCACATGACTTTTTTTAGTTATTCTGAAGCAATTCTTTTGAATTTTTTCTTCCTTCAGCTATTATTTTGTCTTTTCTTTAGTGGCTATAGTAACTTTTATTTGATATAAAAAAATTTAGTTAAAAAACTTTTACTTCCTAACACTCGTTGTAACTTTTACTACTAATCATTGTTTATACGAATAACTTAATATAACTGCTTGTTTGATATTATTTACAATCATTCTATAACTTTGTGTTTGACATTAGTTAAATTTTTTTTGGTATATAAAAATAATCTTGTTACATATCTTATTATACCTACATATTTTTTAATAAATATTGACAAGATAATGAGTTATAAGAAAGCGATGCATGATATCAATAGCGAGAAGGCTAGATGGGATGTAGAGATAACAGAGTTATGTTTAAATTTATGTGTGGAAGAAATTAGGACTTGAAATGGTCCTAACACTTACATAAGCAAATTAGGATGATCTAATTTGGAGAAGAAATTCAATGATAAGACCGAAAGAAACGATGATAAACTCAAATGGAAGAACAAATGTGATAATTTGAAACTTATCTCTAAAGACTAGAATACTATTGTTGGAAAGACAACTGGCTTAGGAAAAAATTCTGAGAAAAAGACAGTTCAAGTGAGTACTGAATGATGGAGTAGGAACATAAAGGTTCTAAGAATTCTTAAATTTATTTTCACTTAAATATAATGAATTATTAATTTTCTCTAAATACTAAAGTTTTATTGTTCTTTCATGATTATAGAAAATTTGAATATAGAGAAATTTAGAGATAAAGGTTTACAATATTGAGAGCTGTCAAAATGTATTTTTAAGATGTTATTGTCACCGGTGAACATTTATGGATGCCATTATCTAAAAACTTACCTGATACCATATTTTGGAGTTGTTGATTTCAAGTTGAGAAAGAATTCGAGTAGAAAATCCAACATGTAATGAAAAGGTTATTGTGGATGATTACTTAAGAAATAACATGGCCGAAGGCTTGGATCAGATTAACCTAGAAGAACCAGAAGTAACTGAAAAAATGATATCAATAAGAGTGGTGATAAAGTAATTAAAAAACATCATCAATTACAACTTCAATGGAAAAAACAACAAAAGCTAGTATAGGTTTAAAGATTGCAACATCAATGGAGAAATTTCAGAAGTTGTAGCATTAAATATTTTAATGAGTATTGTCATGACCCGTGTCTACACCTCGTTCGTAGTACGGGACCTAGAACCAAGAATGACCATAAACTAACCCATGACACATACATAGCATGACTAAGATTATATAAATAAGCGAAAATAAATCAAGGAGCAAACACAGACGGAAGTCCACGATATCATAATAAAACAAAAATTGAGTCAATGAGTCACAAGGCTGAAGTCTAAAATAACTAGTCTGAAAATCCTCTAAACATACAATGAGCTGAAGGGAAGAAATCCCCCAACTAGCTCTGCTACAGTTTGAAACAAGAAATACATAAAACAACATAAGAAAACTAATGTCCTTGGATGATGAGGACTCACCAAGGCTGAGACTGGACTGAATCGGAGCGGGAGCTGTACTAACATCGGGCTGAGTCTGGTCACCCGAACCTATATCATGAGAGGTTATAGCAAAGAAGTATGGGGTCAATATTTTGAATGTACTCGGTATGTAAGGTAAATAAAAGACGCTACTAAAATTATAGTCTGAAATCATGAGTACAAAATAAACTAGACATGAGAGTAAGGACGACATGCTAAAAATCATACTCTTAAAGTAATCATAATCATGAGATATTCATCTTAAGATGAAACACAATGACCCAAGGTTTAGAAATTGAAATTATATAATGTACCATACTTGAAATCATAAGTGAAAAATCATAAATTGTACAATGGGTCAAATACACTATAAAACATAGTATCATAAATCATGAATATGAGTAACTTAAAACATGAGGAACAATGGGAGACTTCGTCATAACCGACACCATCATGATAAAGCTTACATGATGCCCCAACTATCTTGTTCAAGTGGGTAGAGCCGTCCTAAGCCTTGACCAGGCAAAGAACGATTAAGGTGTGATGTCACTGGTATTCCCTCGAGCGGGGGAAACACTCTCTTGAGAGGTTCCAAATATAAATATATACCTATGGTGACGCATAGTTATGAGACCTGGTTCTCAGAAATCCTGAGCCTACTCAGTGCTAGTCACTACTCCCAAAATATGCATATTGCTCATAATCATATTTTAAAAATATATATTAAATCTATCTCTTAGGAGTCTTGACTCCAAAACATCTCTTAAAACTGATCTTATTAGCCTTGACCAAATATCAAGGGAAAACATACTTGACTTTACATGGGCTTGCCCAAAACATGAAATCGTACATACTTGAATAATGCTTCATAATTCAAAATCATGAAATCATAAATTTAAGATTTCATTAACATTCATGTATACTTTAATAATTCATCATACTAAAAATCATTAGCTCACAAGCTTGAAATTCATAAATCAAGCATAATAGGAAAAAATCATTGATGTTGGGGATATTCTTATGCTCATTTTCCATGCTTTTACCCATATTTTACCTTGCTTTGAGATTTTTATCCTTATGAAATGCATAAATTCATATTTGTGTGTATTAAATAAGCTAACAAATATTTTTAGATGATTTTAGCAGGTAATCAATGGAAAAGGACTAAAAAATGGCCCAAGGTGTGAAGAAAGAAGAATTTGGAAAATGTTGACCGGTGAGATAGCTGGCGTGGGACGCCAGCCACCAAAATTCAAAGAAAATTATACTCAGGCTGGTTCATTGGGTGGTGCAGTAAGCCAGAGCCCGAGCTTCAGAAGAATTTTGATCAACACCTTAGCAAGATGAGTGGCGCATTGCGCTAGAGATATTTCGGACTTGGGAAATTTTCTAACACTCTGGTGCAATAAGTTGTGTGCTACTTGATCACGGGCAAAAATAGCATGCCCGTGATACGCTTTACAACTTAAATTAGTCGTGTTATCTAAGTTATTTTATACATTTTCATGTGATTTTATATGAATGTGAAGATATGTGCTAACCAACATGATTAGCCTTTGTTTTGTAGGTTTTGATGA
>JACEIK010003436.1:54911-75230 GCA_018107945.1 Datura stramonium | reverse complement strand
CCCTCCAAAAATTATATAACCATTTTATCCTTTAATCAAACACTACTCATATATAAATTTTTATACAAAAAAGTAAATTTACATTCTAATAAATTAACAAAAAAGAAGAAGATAAATTGAAATAATAATTCATTAAGCCTTTTAAGTTACCAACTTTTATTATGCTCTTCAAACCATACTAATTGTAAAAATACTCTTATTTATTGTGTTCTGTTAAAGAAGCTCAAACATCATTTTCTTAATATATACACTCATTTCTGATGAGTGTAACGTAATTTTCCTATGCTTACGTAGCACTGCACAATCTCTAGTTTCTATATTAATATATAGCCTCGTTTCTGATGTTTATCTCCATTCCTTCTATGTATGTATAATTTATCTTTCATTTGGATTCATCCGGTATATGTATGCAGTATTTGGGATATTTTATGCAGGTATAATAACTTGTGATGCTTATTTTTTTTGTAGTTGATGATGCAATAAATGATGAAGCAATTTAAAATGAACTTCTACAAATGGTATCAGTTTTTCAGGTAGAAAACTTATTATCTCTTACATGTAATGAGATACTTTTATGTAAGTTAATAAGTTCTTAATCAGTTTGTGATTTGATATGTAAACATAAATCCTTCTGCAGATGTTGAGATGATACACTTATAAATTGGATCTGAAAATAAAAAAAATTCTTTCATGAAAGAATAAGAATAATAATTTTCAGTTTCTTCACTCCACTCATGACAATCAATGGACTGCCAGGTAAGGGCGTATCGTAATATTTACAAATAAATAAACTCATCAAAAAAAAAAAGAATGGCGAAGGTGAATAGATGATATGAGATAGTGCAAAAGAAAATAAGTGTCCTGGAAGCAAAGACTCTATACAGTGCTTAGACATCTTAATAGTTGATTACCCATTGTAAGTATGTTGTTCTTTTTATTTTTTATTTTTATTTTAATATTTATTAAGATTTTAATAAATTTATACACACACATACTTGATATCTAAAGTCATGAATTCAAATAAATTCACAGTCAAAAACCTGCATCCACCTCTAATCTTGAATATTAGTATATCTTTTTTATCGGTTAAAATATTGAAATGTAAATTAATAAGACTGAAGATCTAAAAAGATTTTAGCACATTCTTCAAACTTTAGGTAAACATGATGTACATTCCTCGAACTAGGATCCCGCAAACTAAGAAATCTCTACTAACTAATAAGGAAGTTTTTAATAGGTTTTGCCTCTCTCAGTTCTTTGGTTGTCTATCAAATTTAAAGTCTTGGACATTACACTATTGATTTGTAAACTCTCAATTTTTTAGAATTATTTTCTCTAATAAATTTATCATTACTTTATTCTTTTATTGCGAGATTTTATTTTACTTAATAAAAGCATCTAGTTTCGCGTCCTATTTTTCTCTCGAAAAGCAGAACTCGACATGTACCAACCTTTATAGGATTACTTGAAGAGAAGAAGAGTCGCCAACTAATGAGTTATGGTGCATTAGAGTACCATACTGATCTAATTATCGATAATTCTATTTATTAGTCTATGTCACCAAAAATCGGGTAAGAGTTTAAGTTACCCTGAAAGGAAGACAATAGACACCTTTCGAGGTCCACAATTGTGGGTCCTTTTCGGATTCATTATTATATAGGGGGAATTAAGTGATAAAGCAAGGTCAATTTTATTAAAACTGACTTAACAATATGATTAAGCAAATAAGCTCTTATTAAGATAAATAAATAAGTTAAACAAAAATTAAACCATTTTTTATTAATGTGAAAACATAATAATAAGATATTAGCTAAATTATTTCACAGGTAAATATACAAAACTTATTTCAACACAAATAAACACTCAAACGTAAATTAACTCCTAGTTAATTTAAAACCTAATTGATAAGTCAATTTAAATATGTAAAACTATTTGTTAAATACATGAATAAATACAAAAGGTCATTTATTAATTCAAAAAGTTTAGTTGTTCAGACAAGCAAGGAGAAAGAAATTTAAAACAATAATAACAACATATACTGCATATTATTTCTTTAATTTTGCAACTTAAAGAATTCTAGCAACCCCAAAGAAAAAATAAAAGAGAGACATTACAAATTAAAATCAATTACAAAAAATCTAGAATGTATGTGAGATGTTAAATAAAACATGAGACTCTTAAAATATAAAAAATATTTGTTGCTTTATCGGGATGACAACATGATATTATGAACGTTATCTTCAACCTTAGCAATAAATTAATTGGAGGTCGATCTTAAATTAAAAATACAATAAAAATAATAATATATTTAAGAATATTTGAGTTTTTTGAAATATAAACACATAAAAATCTACATATAAATACACACAATCTTTTGAAAATCTTGGGTTGATGTTGTTTCCGAGGTACGAGTCGGCTTAATTTGAAAAGTTCGGAATTAGACCTCGTAATTTCTTTTAATTTTCTAATAACTATATGTTAAGGGATAGTATTTGTATGGTTAATGACAAAACATACTTCCCATTTCATATATATCTCTATATATATACACACACATAAAGATTTGATAGTGATTTTTATAAAATAAAGCCTGTAACGAATAACATAAAATATAACTTGTAAGGAACCTTCTTTTTAATTTTTTTTTAGAAAACTAGTACAAAACTCCCAACCCCTTCAACATCCCCTTTCACTATTATAAAGTAGTTATTACATTATTACAAATCAAATAAATGAAGTAACAAAAACTAAAAAAAATCTAAACTAAATTTTACTCCAACTCGAGTGGTATCTCAGTTTCCGATTCTAGATGACTCTTTATCATATCCCAAACACATAAGGGCCTGTTAAACATTTAAAATATATACACATACCACATACCTACCAAATAGCTTGTAAAAAAATCAAATAATGATAAACTCGTAAGTTTTTAGATTTCGCAATATTTAAACTAATACAAGGGAACTAAACTAACATAAAACTATCACAGAGAAATAGAAATTGCATAGTTGAGGCACTGATCAGTCAGCAAGCGACAACGAAAAAAGAAAAAATCAAGAATCAACCTGACTTAGTCTATAAGTTCTTTTTGTAGTATTAGAGAAAAAGCTTTATTTATTATTCTTTGCTAGAAGATAAGTAATGTTCGAGTGGCTTGAAAAGAGAGGAGAATGCCTGATTTTATAGTTAATAAGTAAGAGAATTTAAAAGGGGATAAAATATTCAAATATCAATTAAAGAAAATTTTTTTCTTAATTAACATACACGGAATCAATTAGGGAGTAAAAAGGAAAGGAAAAAATAGGGAAAATCAGTCAAGAAAATTCTTTTCTTAAACAACATAACTGAATCAATTAAGTCTAGATATTATCAACTTACCTTAATCGGACATAAATTGAACCAGAAACTAATAATAATTTACCATAAATAAATATACACCTAATGTTAAAGAAAAAAAGACATGGAATAACTAATCGTAGGAAATATTTTCCTTAATTAACATCCTTAATTTAACATGTATGAAACCAATTACCATAAACACATGATGAGTCAGTTAAGGAAGGAAAAAGCAATCATACACATTTTAGTTAAATAGAACTAACCGAGTGTAAAACTAATAACAATTACCATGTATTCAAGTTAAAATTAGAAGGAGAATGTTTTGAAAAGTCAATTAGTGCAAAGCAAGCTACAATTTACCCAAAATAGATTAATATTAAAACTGTCCATAACCCATTAAAGGAAACAAACAAGAGGTGAAACCCAGAATCAGTCAAGCATTTAACAAAAATAACCTAAATATCAAAGTTGTCACAAAATCTTGAAAGGGTCTCAAACTATCATATTTAGCTTTAACAGATTATTAAGGATTAGAGAACTAATATTCTAAATTTACCTTAATTAACAAATGAAGGTTGTCATGAATCCAATTTCAAGTGATGAGAGCTTATACTCAATAAGATAAAGCATATGCATCAGACAAATAGTATTGGAATGTTAAATAGAGGGCAAAGAAAACAGCAATAACAGGGAGATATATATATGTGTGTGTGTGTGTTTATATACACATACTAAAATACATAATCAAATGAAATCTAACCAAAAATTCAGTAGAGCTAAAGAATTTCGCATTCGATAATCTAGAAGTAAGCACGAAATAATAATCAAATGTTCACAGGAGAGCAGATTACCAGTGGACTAGATTAATTTCTAGATCTAGTCCTCCTTTTGGGTTGTCTTCACCAGAGAAGATGAAGCAGCGGCGAGGGAGAGGGACAACAGTTTCTATTTTAGTGAGAAGAGAGAGGGAGAATAGAAAGAAGAGTAGGAGGGTGGCAGCATCAGTTGTTAGTTGGAGAAGACAAAGCAGCAGCGGCGGGAGCTTGGCTTCGTCGGAGCTGAAGCTACTGGTCAACAGAAAAAAGAAACAAAGGAGAGAAAGCGATTGTTTGGTGTGAGACTGGGCTTTTTATTTTTAAGAAAGACTTAAGTTCTTCCTTTGTTAAGGTAAGGTCCGAGAGTAAGATGGATTTTTTCTAGCTCTTCTAGCGAGCCTTCCTAGCCGCCTAGAATGCAGCCTTCCTGCTGAAGACCATAATGTCAGAGTAAATAACAATGTCGAATCAGGCTGCCCTTTGCCTTGAAAGAATTCACACGCGGCCACCATCTTTCCTAAAATAAGGGAGATCTGCTACTTACTGCTCACGGAAAAAGATGCAGACCTCTCTCTAACTGGAGCAGGAGCATGGGTCCCTCCTCTAGCCGCAGCAGGTCTCCGGTCACAACCTTTGCCCCTTCATCTACCTCGAACTGGGGCCGCCACTGCTGGCTCAGGTGCTACATCTTTATTACCATTTGAGCGTGTTCTCACCTTCTGAGAAGGAAAGAAGAAAAGTTGTTAGATACTAATTTGGATCATCAGATACCAATTAGAATAAAGTAATTGCATGAAAGGAGAGAAGGAAGGAGTTTTCCTAAAGTCCTGCAGCCTCTCAAAGATAAGTTACGGACATCTCTGCACCGATCTGTGAGGATCTACTAGACCCATCTTAGTGCAATGAAATCAATGAACCTAGATCTTTGATACCAACTTTGTCACGACCCAAATGACCGTGATTGTCACCCACACTAACCCTCCTATGGGAGAACCAACGAATCTCAATACTACCCCCAAAATGAGACATGCAAAAGGTAAATGCTATCTTTAATTATGGAAATAACTTCACATCATGAATCAACCGCTTAAACCAACATTACAAAAATAAGATTTACTCAAAACCTGAAAGTCATTGCACAAAACGTCTATTTCCAAATCTAAGGAACTAAAACTAAAAATGAAATAAAGTGTTTGAATATCTGAAAGAAGGACATCTGCTATGAAAGAGTGATTTGCATCCTCATTTGCGTACCTTCTCAATCCACAAAAGCTTCTGGTTTATAGGTGAGGGCATGAACAACTACCGGGCTCAAACTCTGCACTCAGAAAAGAATGCAGGAGTAGGGCCAGTACATGAAACAGTACTGGTAGACATCATCAGCCGACCTTACATAATAACAGATAATTACAATAATAGAGATATAAAAAAGGTCCTCATCTTTACACAGAAATACAATCCATTTTATGAACACTAGCTCTACTCAGGAATCGTCCAGCTTGCTTACTAGATTAGTCTTCTCGCTGCAGCGGGCACTTGTTCGCTACAGTGGTCTCTCTGCAGTGGAAATGGTTCCGCTGTAGCAGCACTGTGTAGGCAGTAGCTCGATGTGCTGCACCCTTCTCAGTTCATCCATCCCACAGTTCATTAGATGAATAGTTAACATTTCACATACTCCATAAATCTATCAAACAGCCATAACAGTATAGGAGCGGGTGGCAGTTGAGGTCAAGGTCCCGATGCAAGGAGAAGCTCCTACTGTGCCATCATCCTCAAAGGTCCTAGCTCAGGTCCTCAGCCTTCTGAGCGACCTTGTGGGCAGTGGGGCAGCACCAGCAACTCTAGTGGGATAGCAGTCGTGAATTTAGCATGCAGTTGTTGTGGCCCCACAGATTGATGACATATCAAAGGCGATGGTTTTTTCGAGGCTGGTGGTAGGACCGGTGATAACAGGGAAACAACATGACTTATTTCGGAGGTTCACCAAGATGAAGCCTCCCACCTTCTACGGCTCAGAGGCAGAGGACGCCTATGAATTCATCATAGATTGTCACGAAAGGCTCCGTAAGATGGGGACAATGGAAAAGTATGGTGTTGAGTTCATCACTTCTAGCTGATGGGTGATGCAAAGCTCTGGTGGAGGGCTTTCGTGGAGTGCAGACCAACAGGGTCACCACTGTTGTCGTGGACCCAATTCTACTCCACATTCTTGGAGAAATATGTTCCCCCCACTCTGAGGGATAGGAGATAGGATGAGTTCACCATCATTGAGCAGGGGAGCTCATCAATTGCTGCATATGAGGCTCAATTTCACTCTTTAATATGCTCTACCCTTATTGCCACCGAGGAGGAGAGGGATCAGGCGGTTTGTTAAAGGACTGAATGTGGGTCTCCAGGTACCATCTCTGCAGATGGTCTCTTCAGGTAAGAATTTTCAGGAGGTGGTAGAGTACGTGAATTCGATTGAAGGGGTTAGGTAGGAGGGTTATGCTAGAAATGCTGAGAAGAAGGCTCGGAGAGTTGGCTCTTTCAGTGGATCTTATGTGAAGGATCCAGCACCACATGGTTTCTTTGGATGCCCTATTCAGTCTGCTATGTAGGTGTCAGCCGGAGGTCCACCAGGAACAACTCCACGACCGTTAGGTTCATTTGGGGGTACTCAAATGGTTCGTTCTGATTTTGGACTCGTCCTATTTCTTCTATTCCAGCTCAGAGATCAGTTATTGAGAAGGCCTGCCATGAGTGTGGTGAGTACGTCCACAACCACAGATGGTGCCCCGGGTTCGGACAGGGCGGACAGATTATTCCTCACCCAGCTCCTCGAGCTCCAGGCCCTAATGGGAGGAGAGGTAGTGCATTAAGTCCATATCATCCACAACTGGGATGAGGTAGTTAGCCAGCCGTTAGAGGTGGTTTTTAGCAGGGTAGGGGATGTGCTCAGGTATGTAGGGATGGCACCCAGGCAGGTAGAGGGGTGGTACAACCCAACCGGGGTAGATCTCAGGCTAGTAACCAGGCTCATTTCTATGCTTTTCCTCGTAGACCGGAGGTAGAGGCTTCAGACACCATTATCACAGGTATGATCTTCATGGCTGATAGAATGGCCATTGTGTTGTTTGAGCTGGGCTCTACATTCTCTTATGTGTCTACTTATTTTCTTTGGGTTGTGATTTTGTGTATGATGTTCTTAATACTCCTATCCGTGTGTCTACTCCTGTTGGAGATTTTGTGTTAGTGGATAGGGTTGATCGTGATTGCATTGATGAATTCATGGGATTTGACACTCTGGCGAACTTAGTGATCTTAGATATGGTTGACTTTGATATAATTTTGGGAATGAGTAGGTTGTCCCCTTATCATGCCATTCTAGATTGCTATGCTAAAACCATCACTATATCAGGTCCAGGGTCGTCTAGATTGGAGTTGAAGGAGAATTATAGCCTTACTCCTAAGAATCTTATTTCTTATATTCGTGCCCATAAGTTGATAGAATGGGGTTGTTCAGAGTATTTGGCGCATGTTCAGAACACTAGTTCAGAGGGTCCTTCCATAGAGTCAATCCCGGTTGTTTGTGAGTTGTTAGAGGTGTTCCCTGCAGATTTACCTGGCATGCCGCCGGACTGTGACATAGATTTTTGTATAGACTTGGAACCAAGAACCCGACCTATTCCTCCATATCGAATGAAACCTGTTGAATTGAGAGAACTCAAGGAACAATTGCAGGAGTTGTTGAATAAAGGATTCATTAGACCAAGTGTATTGTTGTAGGGTGCCCTGGTTCTATTTGTAAAAAAGAAGGATGTAGTATGCAAATGTGCATCGGTTACGGCCAGTTGAATAAGGTAACTATTCGAAATAAGTACCCTTTTCCTCGTATAGATTATCTATTTGACCATTTACAGGGAGCGACTGTATTTTCAAAAATTGATTTAAGGTCAGGTTACCACCAGTTGAAAATTCAGGCTGAAGATATTCCCAAGAAAGCCTTTCAGACCAAGTATTGGCATTATGAGTTTCTGTTCATGTCATTCGGACTCACTAATGCTCCAGCCACGTTCATGAGCCTGATGAACAGTATTTTCAAACCCTACCTAGATTCCTTTGTTATTGTGTTTATTGATGATATCTTGGTGTATTCTAAGACCAAGAAGGAGAATGAAAATCATTTAAGGATTGTGCTGGGATTGCTGAAGGAGAAGCGATTGTATGCAAAATTCACCAAGTGTGAGTTTTGGTTGGAGTCAGTGTCCTTTATGGGGCATGTGGTTTCCAAGGAGGAAATCTGAATTGATCCACAAAAGGTAGAGGTGGTCAGGAACTGGGCAAGGCCAACTAATGTGATAGAAATCCAGAGTTTTGTGGGGTTGGCCAATTACTACCATCGATTCATGAAGGGATTCTCCTCCATCGCTTCGGCATTGACCAGATTGACACAAAAGGATGTTCCTTTCCAGTGGTTAGAGGAATATGAAACGAGCTTTCAGAAACTCAAGACTTTGCTAACCACAACACCTATTTTGGTGTTACCCGTGGAAGGTAAACATTTTATTGTGTATTGTGATGCCTCACGGTCTGGATTGGGTGCTGCGTTGATGCAGGAAGGACATGTTATTGCATATGCCTTAAGACAACTGAAAGTGCATAAAAAGAACTACCCCGCGCATGATCTGGAGTTAGCAACAGTGGTGTTTGCACTGAAAATTTAGAGGCACTATCTGTATGGAGCTCGATGTGAGGTGTTCACGGATCATCGAAGCTTACAATATATATTCTCCCAGAAAGATCTCAATTTGAGGCAGAAGAGATGGATGGAGTTGCATAAGAATTACGACATCACCATCTTATACCTCCTAGGAAAGGCTAATGTGGTGGTAGACGCATTGAGTAGGAAGACAGTAAGCATGGGCAGTCTGGTTTGCTCGAGGCTCCTCAATGATCGATGGCCATAGAAGTCCGTACCTTAGCAAACAACTTCATGAGATTGTCGCTGACCGAAACCGATGGAGTGTTAGCCAACCTGGAGGCTAAATCCTCGTTGTTAGATGTTACGGCCCGAACGTATACCCGGATCGTAGACACGGGACAAGAGACCCCAAGTCGACCCATGGCACATGCATACAACTAATCTCATTTAATAAAAGAGAAGATTTAGCTTAATAATCATGAACTGAATGAAATCATTACATGAAATATAAAAGACGATGATACATGATCCAAACATAACAGCGGAATACTACAATTAATCTGAAAAGCCTATAGTCATAATAGATGGGTTGAAGGGACAAGACCCCAACTAACCCTAACATACTGAAACTAAATGATAGACTAAATATGAACATAAAGCCCTCGAAACATGAGGACTCACCAATAATCTGAGGGCGAGAGTTGATACGGACTAAGGATGAGGGTGAGCTTGAGATCCGGACCCTGTATCATGAAACGATACAGCACAGAAAGTATGTGGTCAGTACGTTGAATGTACTGAGTATGCAAGGTAAGTAAAACGGACATTAAAAGTAAAATAACTCATAAATAAACATAGGAGAAGGACATCATGCTTGTATTATAAACTTCGTAAGAAAACATGAGGCTCTAGGCTTTCAAATCATTCATAAATCCTTCATTACCACAATTGTAAGTAAACTTTATCAAAACATAACTTGAGCGAATAGAATAAATGTAAAAATGCATAAAACATGCAGAACAATGGGAGGACTCGTCATAACCGACACCATCATGATAGAGCCTTTCATGATGCCCCAACTATCTCACTGAAGTGGACAGAGCCGACCCTGGCTTTCTAGGCAAGGGTCTTGCATTAGGCATGATATCACATTTGAGGGGATCATTATCAATACAATATATCATTAGAAACCCATGGTGGCACGTGGTTATAAAACACCAGCGTAGTCCTTTGAATGTCGGGCTGCTCGGTGCTAGACACGGCTCCCAAAAACATGAATATAGGCTCATACGTAAATCAATAACGTCATGCATTGAGATTCATTGGCTAAAATATAACATTTATCATCATTGATCTCCTTCAAAACTTGCTTAGCCAAGAATCAAAGGCCATTTTCATCAACCGACATCATAAATCGATAAATCATGTAATTCGTTTCATAAATCGTAAATCATTCTTTAACATGTGGGCATTGCCTAACACTTTAACATACTCGATTCTTTCAAAAATATGCTCATAAATATTGGTAACTTGAAATCATACTTTTCCATCATCAATAAACTCAAAATATTGAATATTCATCATAAGTCATAACTTTCATGAACTTTCATCAATAGGCGTTTTAGATTTAAAAAGCTTGAAACATGATTTTCAATAAAATAATATAAAACCTGCCCATCATTCATGATTCAATAATTAAACTCAATTAAATCATACCCATAAAGAGAAATCACATTTTTTATGCATTTGGGTAAAACCCCATAGAACTTGAATAGGAGAATTCATGATTTAATTGAAATTTGGGCATGAGTGTGAAAGGATTCACCCATTCTAAACCCTACATACCTGGGAATACTTGGTTCGTAATTTCCTCTTGAAAGCCCAAGATGGAATTTGGAGAATTTTGAGGAAGAACACTTGAGTCACCTTCTACTCCCCTCTCTAACTCTTGCATGCATAAATGAGGCTTAACATGGACTAATTCCCTTTAAAAGACCCTATTCCAACCGTGAAACAACATAGTTTAGGCCTTAGGAGTTTATGAAATTACGAGAAGACCCTTACTAATTCGCAGAAAATAACTGCCAGGTGACCCTAACGGGTGACCCCGAAGACTCGTCAAGACGGGCAACGACTCATCGTGTCGCCCGTCTAGTACACTGCCTCATCCTCAATTAAAATTCCATAGTCTTTCTCACGACCCACCTCACGAGTCGTTGGGACTAACCATGACTCATGGGGTCCCATCCATTAGGTGCACTGGTCAGACCTCCTACTTAATCCTCAACCTCATCCCATAGTAGACCTGATGACTCGTGGTAGCTGACCACGAGTCGTTCCCATGCCTGTGGGGACCTCAACTCCTCAGCCCATTCCATCCTTCCCACGAGCCACGTAACGACTCGTGGGGTCTCCTCATGAGTCATCTAACCACTCATCCTACACTGCTGCAACATCCTTTTCAGATTTTCCTTATTTGACTCCCGGGTCTGATTCTTGGGTTCCGGGGGTATAAAAATATCTCCCCCTTGGGAACATTCATCGTCGAATGTTAGAAGAAGGAAAAAAAATTAGAAACAAGCTATCACCATATACAAATACTGATCATTTAAGACGAAAACTGATGGAATGACTACCTCTGAAAAAAAAACTACATAGCTTAACTGAGTTCAAACATCACATACATATACCATATAATAAAACAAACTTGTATGCATGAACTGAACATGAAAAACCAATTAGAGGTTTAGGTCAAAACTAATACCTCAAGCGGAAACTGAGCCGGTACAGAACAGGTGTGGGTATCTAGCCATCATATCCATTTCGGCTTCCCACGTACCTCCTTCAACATGCTGATTTCTCTATAATACTTTAACTGAAGCTACTTCTTTGTTCCTCAGCCTCCGAACCTGACGATCCAAGATTTCCACCGAAATTTCTTCATAGCTAAGGCTTTCCTTTACACCAACGCTGTCTACCGAGACTATTAAAGTTGGATCACTCAAGCACTTTTTTCAAGAATGATACATGAAACACAGGATGAACTGAAGCTAACTCTGAAGGAAAGTCCAACTCATACACCACCTTACCAACTCTCCTCATAATCCGATAAGGATCAACATATCGGGGAATGAGTTTCCTTTTCCTTCCAAACCGCATGACTCCCTTCATGGGAGATACCTTTAGAAATACCCAGTCGTCCATATCAAATTCCAAATCTCTTCTCCTCACGTCATCGTATGATTTCTGACAGCTCTGAGCGGTTTTCATCCTGTCCCTTATCAACTGAACTTTTAACATGGCCTCATGAATTGAATTTGGCCCTATCATAGCTGCCTCACCAACCTCAAACCATCTGATGGGCGATCTACACCTTCACCCCTAAGAGCCTCGAACGGGGCCATTTGGTTACTGGAATGATAGCTGTTATTATAAGCAAAATTGATTAAGGGCAAATGATCATCCCAAATACCTTTATAATCCATAACACATGCCCTCAACATGTCCTCCAGAGTTTGGATTGTTCGCTCGTCTTGGCCATCCGTTTGCGGATGAAAGACCGTGCTGAGCTTGACTTGAGTCCCAAGTCCCTTCTGAAAAGACTGCCAAAACTGAGAGGTAAAATGAGTACCTCAGTCTGAAATAATAGACAAGGGAACTCCATGAAGTCGAACCAAATCCCAAATATACAACTTGGCATAATCATCCGCTGAATCCGTGGTCTTGACCGGTAGGAAGTGTGCAACCTTAGTTAACCTGTCTACCACCACCTAAATGGAGTCATAGTGTCGGCGAGTATGAGGTAGGCTTGTACCTAAGTCCATATTTATCTCCTCCCACTTCCAAATGAGAATGCTAATATCTTGAAGTACACCTCCCGGCCTTGGATGCTCAACCTTCACTTGCTGACAGTTTGGACATTTGGATACGAACTCTGCAATATCCCTCTTTATACTATCCCACCAATAGAATTTCCACAAATCCAGATACATCTTTGTAGATCTCGGATGGATGGAATATCTGGTACCATGTGCCTCATGCAATATCCGAACCCTCAAATTATCAATATCCGGAACACATAGTCGACCCTGGTATCGTAGCATACCATCTCCCCCTTGGGAGAAAACCTCCACTTTTTGACTCCACACTACTTCCTTCAGCTTCCTCAAAGTCGGATACTCATCTTGCTTAGATTTGACATCGACCACCAAGGACGATTCTGACCATTCTGCACAATAATGCCGCCATCAGTCAAGTTGATCAATCTAACTCCCAATCTTGCAAATCGGTGAACATCCTTCACCAACTCCTTTCCCTCATCCACGTGGGACACACTCTCCATAGAGAGCCTACTAAGTGCATCCGCAACCATATTAGCCTTGACCGGGTGGTAAAGGACACTCATGTCATAGTCCTTAAGTAGCTCCAACCACCTCCGTTGTCGAAGATTGAGATCTTTCTGCGTGAACATATATTGGAAGCTCTTGTGATCCGTGAATACATCCACGTAGACCCCATACAAGTAATGCCTCCATATTTTTAATGCGAACACCACCGCGGCCAACTCGAGGTCATGGGTCAGGTAATTCTTTTCATGAACTTTCAACTGTCGAGAGGCATATGCTATTACTTTCCCATGCTACATCAACAGATATCCAGTCCGACTCTCGAAGCATCACAATACACTTCAAAGCCATCAGTACCCTAGGGTAGAGTCAACACCGGTGCTGAAGTGAGTCGGGTCTTCAACTCTTGGAAGCTTTTCTCACAAGCATCGGAACATTGGAGCTTCACCTTCTTCTGAGTCAACTTATTCAAAGGTGCCGCAATAGACGAGAAACCCTTAACAAATCTCCGGTAGTACCTTGCTAGGCCCAAGAAACTCTGAGTTTTTGAAGGATTCACCGGTCTGGGCCAATACTTCACCGCTTCAATTTTCTGGGAATCTACCTTTATGCCCTTACCTGATACCACATATCCTAGAAATGCCACCGAGTCCAACCAAAAATCACATTTGTTGAACTTTGCATACAAATGACGATTCTTGAGGGTCTGAAGCACTATTCTCAATTGAGCGGCATGCTCCTCCTCGCTCCGAGAGTATATAAGGATGTCATCAATGAATACAATTACGAACATGTCCAAATATGCCTTGAACACCCTGTTCATTAGATCTATAAAAGCTTCAGGGGCATTGGTTAGTCCGAAAGACATAACAACAAATTTGTAGTGACCATACTAAGTCCTAAAAGCGGTCTTCGGGATGTCACTCTCCCAAACCCTGAGCTGGTGATACCTGGACCTAAGATCAATATTGGAGAAGCACTTGGCAACCTGAAACTGGTCAAACAAATCATCGATCCTGGGTAAGGGGTACCTGTTATTGACGGTAACCTTTTTCAACTGCCGATAGTCAATACACATGCGAAAGGAACCATCCTTCTTTCGAACAAATAGAACTGGTGCACCCTATGGAGACTGGCACAGTCTAATGAAGCCCTTATCCAACAAATCCTTTAACTGATCTTTCAATTGTTTTAGATTGGCTGGAGCCATCCTGTAGGGAGGAATAAAGATAGGCTGCTTATTAGGTAAGAGAGCAATGCCAAAGTCGATTTTCCTCTCAGGAGCGACACCTGGAAAATCATCAGGAAAAACATCTGGATACTTACACACCACCGAAACCGATTGGATAGTCGGGTTCTCGGACTCAACATCCTTAACACTAACTAGATGATACATGCAACCCTTAGAAATCATCTTCCTAGCCTTAAGATAGGAAATGAACAGGCACAACTGAACTACCCTTCCATTCTAAGACTGGCTCACGCGGAAATCTTAACTCTACTGACCAGGTTCTATAATTAACTGAACCATAGCATGCATATAGCCAATCCATGCCAAGAATAACATCAAAATCAGTCATGACTAACTCTACAAGGTCTGCAGAGGTAACCTTATGCAACACAGTGATCGGGCATTCTCTATATACTCGTCTAGCTATGACCGAATCACCAACAGGGGTTGAAATTGAAAATAGTTCTAATAAGGTCTCGGGACTAACTCCAAGTCTACTAGCGATGTAAGGATTCATGAAAGACAAGGTAGCTCCTAGATCTAGCAAGGCATAAACATTAATATGAAAGACACGCAACATACCGGTGACCACGTCTGACAAAGTGTCCTTCTCCTAACGCGAGGCAAGGGCATAGAATTAGTTTTGACACTGTCCGCCACCTCCACTAGTCGATGCTCCCTGCGGAGCAGAACGGGCTGGAGCTGCTACTGTCCTGGTGGTCTATGCACGTCCCCTATCATCACCCTGTCTAGCATGCGGGCACTCTTGGCACATGTTCCCAGATCTACCACGCACATAGCAAACATTTGAACCGAGCAGGCACTCCTCGGCATGGCTTTTGCCATACTTCTCGCAGGAAGAAGAGGTATGCTCTAACTGGGTGCCCCTATGATCCCTCGACCTTGAAGCCCTGCTCCTCTGATCACCCCTGGTTCTAGATGGAACACTAGATGATGATGGTGCTAGGGCTAGTGATCTTTGCTGAAACTGCGGACGGTAGCCACCGCCGGATGTCTGATGCGAAAACCCACGGCTATCCGTCCGAGCCCTATTTGCCTCCCTCTCCCTCGCATGAGCCGCCTCTATCTGCTGGGCGTACAACACTATGTGAGGAAAGTCCATATCCTGGTGAAGCATGGTAGTCCTGCAATCCTTGTCTAAATAACCAGCCACACCATGAACGAATCGGCTCACCCGTGCCATCTAATCCATCACTAACTCTGGGGCATACTTTGACAAACGAGTGAACTCAAGCGAATACTCCAGAACTGTCATCTTTCCCTGCTTGAGGTTCACAAACTGGGCTGCTTTCAACTCCCTCATATCCCGAGGGAAAAACCTGTCGAGAAAGGCCATGTGTAACTCATCCCAACTGATAGGGCCCGCTCCTGCTGTCCTGCTGTCCTTCCATGTCTTGTACCAAATATGAGCGACCTCTTTTAGCTGATAAGAGGCAAAGTCAACACACTCCCCATTTGTCACCCCCATAACCTGAGTGACCTTCGAGATCCCTTCAATGAACTCGTGTGGATCCTCATCCACCTTTGATCCTGTGAACTCAAGAGGGTTCATCCTCAAGAAGTCTCTAATCTGAGACACCGCTACATTGCCATTCTGTGGGACCTGCGCAATAGCCTGTTGGTTGACCTAAGCGATCAAGGCCTGCTCCAACATCTGAATAGCCGCCCGAAACTTAACGTGGGCAGCTGGCTCTGGTGCCTGGGGCTCCTGAACAAGTGGGGCTTGTTGATACCCATGGTCATTTCCACCTCCATGGCACTCATCATTTCCATTCCTCCTTCTGTTCATTCTTTTAGGAGCCATAATTCTGCAATCGTGAATCCCATGAATTAGAAGGATAGAGAGACTTTTCATCGCACGTCACAAAACATGAAAGAAGGGAACATTTCGAAAATGTCTAGTAGCCTCTTCTTCATAAGTGTGACGCGTTTCACACCCATGAAAAGACTCTACTTAACGCGACTTTCAGACATCCTAGGACACTTCAAACTGTATCTATGATACCAAGTTTGTCACAACCTGAATGTACACCCGGATCGTAGACACGGGACAAGGGACCCCGAGAGACCCCAAGTCAATCCATGGCACATGCATACAACTAATCTCATTTAATAAAGCGGAAGATTTAGCTAAATAATCATGAAGTGAATCCATGGCACATGGCTCAATGTTTTCAAATCGTTCGTAAACCATTCATTATCATAGTCATAAGAGAAAATTCATTAAATCATCACTTGAGCCAAATAACATAAACATAACAATACATAAAACATGCAGATCAATGGGAGGAATCTTCATAACCGACATAATCATGATAGATCCTTATATGATGCCCAACTATTTCACTCAAGTGGGTAGAGTCGCCCCTGGCTTGCCAGACGAGAGATGTGCATTATGTGATGTCACGAAAGAGGGGATCATTAACATTGTAATGTATCAATATAAACCTACTATGGCACATAATTTTGAGACACCGGCGTAGTCCTTTGAACGTTGGGCTACTCGGTGCTAGACACTGCTCCCAAAAACATCCACATTAGGCTCGTATGTAAATCAATAACAATATTCATTGAGATTCATGGATAAATAAACATTATCATCATTAATCCCCATTAAATACATGATTAGCCAAGAATAAAGGGCTCTTTAGTCGTCCAACATCATAAATCGATAAATCATGAGATCCATTTCATAAATCGTAAATCATCCTTGAACATGTGGGCATTGTCCAATACTTTACCATGCTTGAAAATACTCAATTCATTGGAAAACATGATTATAAACATGGGTAACTTGAAAATATGTTTTTCATAATCAATAATACATCATACATGAACATCCATCATAAACCTTGACTTTCATGAACTTTTCGTAAATAGGCATTTTAATTTGTAAAACTTGAAACATGATTTTTTTTAATGAAAAACAACATAAAACTTGCCCATAATTCGTAATTCAATAATAGTAACTCAATTAGATCAAACCCATGTAGAGAGGTCAAAATTTCATGCATTGGGTAAAAACCCATAGAATTTAGATAGGAAATTTCATGAATTGAAAGGGATTGGGCATGGGTGCAAAAGGATTCACCCATTCATAACCCTACATACCTAGCTATGGATGATTCTAACACTTCCTTGAATGCCCAAGAAGGAATTGAAGAAAGACCTCTAAGGATTGCCTTGATCACCTCTCTAGACTATCAACTCTTGCATGCATGAATATGAAAATGGCCTAAAATGAACTTAACCTCTTTAAAAGTCATTATTAATAACTCAAAACAATGTAGTTTTGGCCTTAGGAGCTTAGAATTTATAGAAAAGCCCTTACTAAATTCGCAGAAAATAACTGCCAGATGGTCCTAATGAGGGACCTAACGACTCATCATCAAGGGTCACAACTCGTGGCTTAGTCTGTGAAGTTCACTGCTTCTCAAGTATGCTAGGCTCCTAACGGGAGACTTAACGAGTCGTTACCTGGTGACCACGGCTCGTGGTCACCACTCATGATGTGAACTACCTCATCCTCAAATAAATTTTTCTTTGCCACGAATCATGGGGTCTGACCACGACTTGTGGGGTCCTCCTATTAAGTCCACTGTCTCTTTTCTCCTCTTTACTCAAACACCACTCCCCACAACTGACCTAACGAGTCATGGGACAGGACCACGACTCATGGTCACGCCTATGGGGATCTCATTTTTCAAACTTCAATTTCATCCTTTTGGCCACACCACGAGTCACATCACGACTCATGGATACTATTCATGGGTCACCTCACGACCTGTTCTGTGCTTGATGCTAGATTTTAAGTTTTTCTCCGTTTCAACATCTGGGTCTAATCTTTGGGCTTTCGAGGTACAAGAATATCTCCTCCTTGGAAACATTTATCCTCGAATGTTGGTAAACATATAGAAAAGCAGAGATATGCAATTATCATATTCAAATACTAATCATTTAAGCCGAAAACTGATGGAATTACTATCTCCGATTCAAACTACATAGCTGAACTGAATTCACGAACCATAAATACATCCACATACATAAAGGAAACTTGGGCACATGAACTGAACATGAAAACTAAATAGGGTTTGAGAGCAAAACTGATACCTCAAGCTGGAACTGAGTCGGTAGAGAATAGATGTGGGTATTTAGCCATCATATCTACTTCGGCTTCCCACGTAGCTCCTTCAACATGCTGATTCTTCCATAAAACCTTGACTGAAGCTACCTCCTTGATCCTTAGCCTTTGAACCTGACAATCCAGTATTTCTACCGGAACCTCCTCATAAGTAAGGCTGTCTTTCACACCAACATGTCCACCGGGACAACTAGAGATGGATCACCCAAACATTTCCTTAGGAGCGACACATGAAAGACGGGATGCATAGACACTAATTCTGAGGGCAGCTCCAATTCGTATGCTACCTTGCCAACCCATTTCACAATACGGTAGGGGCAACATAACGGGGGCTGAGTTTTCCTTTCTTTCCAAACAGTATCACCCCCTTCATGGGAAATACCTTCAGAAACACCCAACCCTTAATCTCAAATTCTAATTCTCTCCTTCTCACATTAGCATAAGACTTTTGGCGACTCTGAGCAGTTTTCAACCTGTCCCTTATCAACTAAACCTTCCCCATAGACTCATGAATTGAATCTGGTCCTACCATCACCGCTTCACCAACCTCAAATCAACCAATGGGCGATCTACACCTCCACCCATAGAGAGCCTCAAATAGGGCCATCTGGATGCTGGAATGATAACTGTTATTGTATGAAAACTCGATAAGAGGCAAGTTCTCATCCCAACTACCTTTGAAGTCAATCACGTATGCTCTCAATATGTCCTCGAGAGTCTGGATTTTCCGCTCTGCTTGACCATCCATTTGCAGGTGAAATGTTGTGCTAAGCTTAACCCGAGTACCAAGTCCTTTTTGAAACAACCTCCAAAACTAAGAGGTAAATTGGGTCCCCTTGTCTGGAATGATGGATATGGGCACTCCATGCAATCTAACTAGCTCCCGAATATATAGTTTGGCATAATCCTCCGCTGAATACGTGGTCTTGACCCGATAAAAAAAGAGCAGCCTTGGTCAACCTATCTACCACAACTCAAATCGAGTCATATTGTCGACGAGTACGAGGTAGAACTTTTATGAAATTCATATTAATTTCTTCCCACTTCCAAGTAGGAATACTAATGTCCTGAAGCACACCCCCTGGTCTCTGATACTCAACCTTTACTTGTTGACAGTTCGAACACTTACCTACGAATTCTGCAATATCTTTCTTCATGCCGTTCCACCAATAGATTTCCCGTAAGTCACAATACATCTTGGTGACACCTAGATGGATAGAATATGTTGATCCATGAGCCTCATGCAATATACGGCTCCTCAAATCGTCAACATCCGAAACACATAGGCGATCCTGGTACCGAAGCACCCCATCTCTCCCTTTGGAGAAGACCTCTACCTTCTGATTTTGTACGACTTCCTTCAACTTTACCAAAATTGGGTCCTCATCTTGTCTAGCTTTTACATCAGTCACCAAGGACGATTCTGATCCGTTCTGAACAACAATACCACCATCGATTGAGTCAACCAACCTAACTCCCAAACTTGCGAGTAAATGCACATCCTTCACCAGCTCTTTCTTCCCTTCACCCAAATGGGACACACTCTCCATAGAGAGTCTACTAAGTGTGTATGCTACTACATTGGCCTTACCTGGATGGTAAAACACACTCATATCATAGTCCTTGAGTAACTCCAACCACCTCTGATCTCGGGCAAAATAGCATGCCCGAGCTACGCTTGATAACTTAAATTAGTCTTGTTTATCTAAGTTATTTTATACATTTTCATGTGATTTTATATG